>LZPO01076028.1:96284-161181 GCA_001675575.1 Neotoma lepida | reverse complement strand
CCCCAACCTACGCCCCTCTGTTTCTGTTTAGAAAGGGGCAGGCCTCCCATGAATGTCAACAAATCAAGTTGAGGTAGGACTAAGCTCCTCCCTGTTGTTGGTAGCTTTTGCTTTTTTGGGAGGCCGGCCACCCAGCTCCCAAATAAATCACACATGGAGCTTTATTCTTAATTATAAATATCCAGCTTTAGCTTGGCTTGTTTCTTGACAGCTTTTCTTAACTTAAATTATCCTTTCTACCTTTTGCTTCTAGGCTTTTTCCTTTTCTTACTTCTGTATATCTTATTTTCACTCTTAACTCAGTAGCTGGCTAGGTNGCTGGCTCTAGTGTCCTCCTCTCTTTCTCTTGCTCTTCCTTCTTCTTTCCTCCAGATTTCTCNTCCTATTTCTTCTCTCTGCCTGTCAGCCCTACCTATCCTTTCTCATGCCTAGTTGTTGGCCACTCAGCTTTTTATTAGACCATCAAATGTTTTAGACAGACAAAGAATCACAGCTTCAACAAATGCAATATAGAAGAATGCANCACATCTTTGCATCATTAAAACAAATGTTCTACAGTATAAACAAATGCAACACATCTTAAAATAATATTCTACAACATCTCCCCTTTATATTGAGGCTAGGCAAGGCAACCCAGTATGAGGAATAGGTTTCTGGAAGCCAGCCAAAGCATTAGGGACAGGCCCTGCTTCCACCACTAGGAAGTAGATCAAGCTACACAACTGTCACACATATGTAGTGAGCATAGGTCTGTCTCATGAAGGTTCCTTAGCTATCAGTCCAGAGTCTATGAGCTCTTATGAGCCCAGGACAGTTGTTGCTGTGGGTTCCCTTGTAATGACCTTGACTCCCGTGACACCTACAATCCTTCCTCAGGATTCTCTGAGTTTGGGCCAGTGCTGGGCTGTGGATCTCTGCATCTGTTTCCATCACTGGATGAAGGCTCTCTGATGACAACTGGGGTAGTTACCAATCTTATTATGGGAGATGGCTGGTTCAGGCTATCTATCCACTATTGCTAGGAGTCTCAGCTGAGATCATCCTTATAGATTTGTGGGAGTTTCCTTTGCACCAGGTTTCCACCTGACCCCAAAATTCTCCCCCATCAAGACATTTCTTTCATTGCTCTCCCCCTCATCCACCCCCCCAAGCCAATCCCTCATTCCCATTCCCACCAGCCCCCAGTCTACCCATGAGATCTCTTCTATTTCCCCTTCCCAGGGAAATCTATATGTCCTTCTTTGAGCCCTCCTTGTTACCTAGCTTCTTTAGGTGTGTGGATTATAACATGGCTGTCCTTTACTTTACAGCTAATATCCACTTATGAGTGAGTACATACCATGTTTGTCTGTCTGGGTCTGGGTTACCTCACTCAGGATGATTTTTTTCTGGTTACATCTATTTGCTGCAAATTTTATTATTTCATTGTTTTTAACAGCTGAGTAATACTCCATTGTGTATATGTACCACATTTTCTTTATCCATTCCTCAGTTGAGGGGAATCTAGGTTATTTCTAGGCTCTGGCTATTATGAATAATGCTGCTATGAACATAGCTGAGCAAATGTCCTTGTGGCATGATTGAACATTCCTTGGATATATGCCTAAGAGTGGTGTAGCTAGGTCTTGAGGTAGATTGATTCCCAATTTTCTGAGAAACTGCCATATTGATTTCCAAAGTGGCTGTACAAGTTTGCACTCCCACCAACAGTGGAGGAGTGTTCTCCTTGTTCCACATCCTCTCCAGTATAAGCTGTCATTAGTGTTTTTGATCTTAGCCATTCTGACAGGTATAAGATGGAATCTCAGAGTTGTTTTGATTTGCATTTCCCTGATGGATAAGAATGTTGAACAATTATATTAGTGTCTCTTGGCCATTTGAGATTCTTCTGTTGAGAATTCTCTGTTTAGATCTGTTTAGATCTGTACCCCATTTTTAATTGGATTATTTGGTTTTTTGATGTCTAATTTCTTGAGTTCTCTATATCTAAACAACTCTGAGATTCCAGAGAACAGGTTAGCCACACTACAATCCACAGACCCAGAGAGGCTAGGTAACAAGAAGGGCCCAATGGAGGACGCATGGATTGCCCTGGGAAGGGGAAATAGTGGAGATCTCCTGGTTGGACTGGGGCCAGGTAAGCATGGGAACTTGAGGAAATGGGTTGGAGGTGGTTGGAGGGACACATTGCTGAGAGAAATAATTGGAAAGGGGGTTTTATGAAGTTGGGTAGAAGCAAGGGAAATATCCATGAGTCTACAAGAATGGACTCCTGGCAGCAGTGAATGCAAAGCTTGAACTGGCCATCCCTATGATCAGATTGGTGACTACCCTGATTGTCATTGGAGAGCCTTCACCCAGTGACTGACAGAGGCAGATTCAGAGACCCATGTTCAAACATTGGGCTGTGCTTAGGGAATCCTGCTGAAGAGATGGAGGAGGATTTATAAGAAATGGGTCAGGAACATCATAGGAAAACCAACAGAAACCACTAGCCTTACTCATGGGAACTCACAGAGTCTGAACCAATAACAAGGGAGACTGTATGGGACTGACCTAGGCCCTCTGCATATATGTGATAGTTGTCTAGCTTAGTCTATATGTGGGACTCCCAGCAATGGGAGCAGGAAATGTCCCTGGTGCTTTGACAAACTCTTGGGAACCTATTTCTCATGCTAGATTGCCTTGTCCAGCATGAATACAGGGGGAAATGCTTGATCTTATGGTAGCTTGATATGTCATGCTTTGCTGAAGTCCATGGGAAGCCTGCCCCTTTCTCAGTGATTATGGAGGAGGAATGGATTGAGGGATGATGGAGGAGAGAAAAGGGGAGGGAGTAGGAGAAAAGTGGGAGGAGGCTATAGTCTGGATGTAAAATTAATTAATTAATTAATTAATTAAGAAAGAAAGAAAGAAAGCAAATACTATTAGCAAAAATATTGCTTTCTCATTTTCAACAAATGGTAATTAGATGTCAGTATGTAGAAGAATGCAAATAGATACATATCTATCACCCTGCAAAAACTTAAGTGCAAGTGGATCAAAGAGCTCAACATAAAACCAGATANACTGAACCTGAGAAAGTGAGGAATAGCCTTGAACTCATTGGCACAGGAGACAACTTCCTGAGCAGAACACAAATAGCACAGGTGTAGTGGGTAGCTGTTCCAGGTTTGATCTTGAAGCACTGCCCCAGTGAGGCAGCCAGTAACTGCCACACCTACCTATGACCTGCCCCTGGGGCATGGCCAAGACAGGAGCCCTTAAGACCCGAGTTCCATACGTGCCAGCCCTCTTGGCTCCTTGTGATCTTGGATGCTGGATGGCAGACCAAGTCAGAGTTCTCCAGAGAACCCTGCTGGACTGCATCTCACCTCTCCAGGATCCTATAACCAACCCCTTTACTGGCTGAAAGTTACCCCAAAAAAACCTTCTTTTACCTATGTGAAGTTGCCTTGTTAAATCCCTGCTTCTTCTGGCGCCCAACGTGGGGCACAAACCCACAACNCTGGGGTTAAGAGTCCTATGCTCTACTGATTGAGCTAGCCGGGCTTTTGAAATTTGTCCCACGTTGTCTCATCCAACCTTTATATGAGTGTTTGTGTCTGATCTTATTGCATCTTGTGTTCNGTTCATTTGATGTCCTCTGGGAGACCTGCTCTTTTCTGGGGGGAAGGAGGGACACAACACAGGGGACACAGGACACAGGCACTGGGAAGAGTGGAGGGAGGGGAAGCCATGGTTGGGATATATTGTATGAGAGAAGAATAAATAATTTTTTATAAATTACTAAGGGCAACCTATTAACAGTGTCCATAAAGAAAAAATATTAGAGAAGAGAAAAACTTGTTTTAAAATTTTTAATTAATTCATACATTTTCCCACTGTGTGTGCATATATATACGTAAGAATGATACAGGAAACAAAAAGAGTCATGAGAAAATATGCAGGGTTGCCATCAAGGAGCTTGTTGACAGTGTAATGAAAAGATGGCTCCACAAACCAACATTACACTGGAGGTATAAAAAAAAGGCACAAATTACCCAAAAGAAAGCAAAAACTAAAAACGAAACTTTTTAATTAGTTAGGGAAGGAAAAAAGATCATAAGAACATTCCAAGCAAAAGGAACATTCCATGCCTAAACCAGGATAAAGGTTGAGATAAAGGAGAGAAGCAGAACTACAGGCTAGAAATGGTGAGTGACTGAAATGAAGCAACATTCTTAGCAAGTAGGGATGAGGGGATGGAGAAATTTACATTTCATATGAATTTAAAGAATCTGATAATCAGGTGGGTGAAAGCTTGAGGAAGAGGTAGGAATCAAGAGTAATGCCTTGGTTTCTATCGTGAGTCAGAGGAGAAATTCCTTGACTAAGCAGGGGATGGTGAGATGTGGAAGGCGCAGTTAAAGCGATCGCTCCACTTTGCTTTCTGTTGCTTTGATAAACGTTGGGACCAAAAGCAGTTAATGGAGGAGAGGGTCTGCTTACCTCACAGTTTACAGTCCCTCAGGAAAGGAAAGTCAAGGCCCGAACCTAGGGACAGAATTGAAGCACAGACCGTGGAGGACTGCTGGTACTGACTCATTCAGCTTGCTTTTCGCAGAACCCAGGACCACACTGCCCATGGATGGAACCACTCACATCAATCATGGATCAAGAAAATGTCCTATAGTCTTGCCTATAGGCCAATCTGGTGGAGGCATTTTCTGAATTGTGGTTCCTCTTCCCAGATGGCCCTAGCTTATGTCAAATTGACAAAAAAACTAACCAATACATACATGAATAAGTTTGTCCAAAATCAAATGGCTTTGAGAAGAGCAAATCTGAAGGAGGATGCCTGGCTGGCATGGACAAGTGAGCCCACAAAGTGATCTCCTAAGGAGAGGCTCAAAGTCAGGAAGTGCATAGACCATGTTTGCCTGAACCAAATGGCACTGCCAAGACATGCAAAGACATGGGAAAATAAATAATTGCTGGCTTTAACAATCAATGAGTCATTGGTGAATTTGAGGTTGTGATGGTATTATCATTTACTCCTGGAAAATCTCACAAAACTATGTTAAAACTTGGTCCCCAGTATATAGTATATATATATAAAGAGAGAGGTAACAGGATCTTTTTTTTTACATAAGCTTTTAGTGTATTTGTCCTCTTGGAAATTGTATGCACATCACAGCAGATCAAGTCACCATAGACCTACTCCTTTGGCTTTTTGCCAGCACCAACATTGGCCTTTGCAGTCCCCCTGACCTTCTTCATTCTGATTATGTATTCCTTTCACTGTTTTGGGAGGTCTTTTTCTTCTCATAGAGGCCATGTCTTGTAAGCCTGTGTTTGGACTCATTCTTCTTTGCATAATCTAGAGAATCATAGATCATGCCAAAGCCAGTTTTACCAGCACCACAGTGGGTTCTGAGTCGGAACACAAAGATGACATTTAATGTGGTTTTGTACATTTTGGCTAGCTTTCCCCAAATTTCTGTCTTTGATACTGTTGCCTTCCCAGGGTGAAGGACATCAATGACTATCTGATTCCTCTGAAGCAGACGGGTTTAGTCATGAACTTCCTGGTCCAAATCATTACTGTGTCCTTCATGATGGCTGTGATGCCCAAGCTGCAAAGGAGGATGTAACAGAACCTTTAAGAGGTGAAGTCTAGTAGAGGGTCTTAGGTCATGGGAGGGCATGCCTTTATACGGGTATTGTGACATCATGTCTCTTTCTGTCTTTATGCATTGAACTGCCATGAGGTGAGCAGCTTTCCCCACCATAGTCTACCAGGATGTGCCGTATAGCAAGAGGCCCCACACAATGGTACCAACTGACTAGGGGCTGAGAGCTCCAAAACTTGGGTATTTTGGTGACACAAAGCTGACTAGTATTCTGGTTTTTATGAATCATGATTAAATAGGAAGTTGAGCAGGTGAGAGTAAGCAGACTCAGTTCTCCCTGGACACGCAGCTTATTTCATACACACCAAAACACACGGTGCTGCTTTCATCCTATTAGTGAAGGCTGCACTTGTAGGGGCTGAGGGTGTTAGTTCCCAGGACAGAGCATTTGCCTGGCATGTGCAAGACTCTGGGCTTAGTCTTCAGTACTGAAATAACAAATACCACCATGCTGGTACTAAGGTGAGCTGCTATCCACATGGTGTATCACAGGCACTAAAAAACTCCATCTTCCTGCAAATGCCTTTCCAAAAATTGATTAATGCTTGAGAATCTAACATGAAACAAAGCCTTGTTATCACAAAATAATTTGAAACAAAGTTGCAAACATAAATCCCTTTAAAAGGAAGTAAAAGATAGATAAATACTGTGTAAGCTATTAATTGTCCTTATCCAATCATTTTATGAGGAGAGGATTGAGCAGGTTGAATTGCCAGAAAAAAATCCAAGAGAACACTTGGAGGAGGACCAGGAAGGAGGGTTTTTAAGCACTAAAAACAGGGTCCCTTGGTCCATATTTTATCTAGCTTTACCTCATCTTCCATGGTTTTGGAGGTCACCTTGCCACAGTAGCAGAAGGCAGATCCCTAACCACTGTGAACAGAACCATTTTACCTGGTTGCAGAAGGAGGGAAGCAGCCTATTCAATAATTTCACATTGTCGAAACTCCAGATAGCTTTAAATAAAGAGTCTGCCCTTATTCTTCAGCCCACATACTCATTTTCAACTTCTACTTCATAATCTTGACACATTTCATTTGGTTTTAAGTCTTTTGATCTCTCTTTAGCACTAGTTAATTTTTTAATTGCCAAGAAAGGTTTTTGAAATCTATTATGGGTATTATGATATGGAACTATTAAGGTTGAGCATATATACTGACTTTCAGATATTTTTGAAACCTGTCATAATGTCTTAACTTTTTAAAATACTCTACTACTTTCATGAGCCTTCTGTAAAAGCCACTCATCACAGCCATTTAGAAAGAAATATGACATTAAAAGGAGGTAAATTTTCCAAGGATTGTACTTGATTTAGTTGCGATCTCCCGTTAAGTCTAAATCTGTCTTCTAACCTGTGTGATGAAGTCATGATTTATTTGAGCCTGAGGGTAAAGGTCTATTAAAACAATAACTTGAAAATATTCTTCATTGTTAACATGTCACTTACTGAAGAAATGAGGGCAATTCCACAGAAGGGTGTGGGTCTGGCTGTGACTCAAATTGATGAGCAATCAAAGGGACTAAGTATATCTGACTGCCACATTCAGAAACACACTCCCATGGAGTCTTAGTTAGGGTTTTTATTGCTGTGAAGAGACACCATGACCACAGCAACTCTTATAAGAAGTTTAATTGGGGTGGCTCACTTACAGTTTCAGAGGTTCAGTCCATTATGATCATGGTGGGGAGCATGGCAGCATGCAGGCAGACATGGTACTGGAGAGGTATCTGAGAGCCCTACATCTCGCAGGCAACTGGAAGTCAACTGAGACACAGGGCAGTATTCTGAGCTTAGGAAATCTCAAAGCCTGCCCCCACAGTGACACACTTCCTTCAACAAGGCCAACACTCCCAACAGTGCCAATCCCTATGAGATCTTGGGGGCTAATTACATTTAAACTACCACAAGTATCAAACAACTGGAGAAGACTTGGCAACAGCTAGCTAGAAGAGGGGGTGTCATAACCTGTGCCTGGTGCAGGACATGAGTTATCATCACAGAGCAACTCTGCATTTAAAAAAGGAAAGGCTTGGAGAAGGCTCAATTGGTAAAGCACTGGCTGTGTAAGCATGATAATCTGAGTTCAGTTCTCCAGAACCCAGTAAATAACCAGGTATTGTGACATATCTGCAATCCCAATGCTGGGAAGGCAGAGACAGAAGGACCCCTGAGGCTTGCTGACTTTTCAGACTAGCCAATGAGTAATTTCCAGGTTCAGTAAGAGACCTGCCTCAAAAGATGAGATAGAGTGTGACAAGAAAGACATCTGACATCAAGCTCTAGCCTCCACACACATGCTCATGTGTTCATAAGCACATGCTTGTGCATGCATACACACATACACTTACACACAAGAGTTTGCAGTCAATGACAGAAATAGAAAATTTTAATTATCTTTAAAATAATGTCCAGCAAATCAGGCATGCTGACTCCTACCTGTAAATCCAGCACTTTGAAAGAAGAGGCAGTAGGATCCCTGGAAGTTTGAGGCTAACCTNGTCCACATAGCAAGTTCCAAGCCAGCAAAGGTCACATAGTAAGATCTTATCTCAATAAAACAAAACAAACAAAAATGTTTAGCAGAGTTGCTAGATACCTGTATTAGTTAGGGTTATCATTACTCTGATGAAACACCATGACCAAAGTAATTTGGGANGAAAGAGTTTGTTTCAGCTTATACTTCCAGNTGACGGTCCATCACTGAAGGAAGTGAGGGCAGGAACTTATGCAGGTCAGGAACCTGGANGCAGGAGCTGATACAGAGGCCATGGAGGGGTGCTGCTAACTGGCTTGCTCCTCATGGTTTGCTCAGCCTGCTTTCTTATAGAACCCAGGACCACCAGGCCCCAGATGGCACTACCTACCAGAGCCTGGGCCCTACCTCATCAATCACTAATTAAGAAAATCCTTACAGCCAGACTGTATAGAGACATTTTTCTCAATTGAGGTTCNCTCCTTTCAGATGACTCTAACTTGTGTCAAAGTGATATAAAACTAGCCAGCATAATACTACAGTTTTCAGGTAAACCCATTTAGATCAAACTAATGTAGGCTGTCATAAAAGTTACACAAAACTCAAGAAGACATGGGCTTAGAAGGGGTTCCTTGTGACTGTGTTTACCAGATTGTCTCATAACTCTACACACAGTTACAGCCTCCTAGGCACTTATACCCAGTGATGACTTTCAATGTAGTACCTCTTTTTTATTAATCTGTACCTATTTAATCACCAAATTCTCAAATGCAAATTCTGTCTTCACTATCTGTTTTTCCTCCATGCAATAGTTAGTATTTAGTTTTAATTTGACAGGATCTGGACTCANGAAGGGGTCAATCCTCTGGGTGTCTGTGAAGGACCTAACTGAAGTGGAAAGAAACACTCTAACTGTTGGACCAACTCAAAAACAGAAAGCAAGCTCAGCGCAAGCATCCACCTGCCTCTGTCTCCTGTCTGTGGATGCGATGTGACCAGTGGCCCACATTCTGGTTGCCATGATTTCACCATTATAAACTACTTTACCCCGAAACTTTGAGCCAAAATAACCCTGCTTGCCTTATGTTGCTTTTTCCAGGTATTCCATCCCAGAAATAGGCAAGTAACTAATATACTTTAATACAAAGACATTCCTCAGTTTATTATATCAACACTCTACCAGAATGGCTATAACTGAGATAATGTCATCTTCTCATAGCCAACTCTTTCTGTTCTAGCATCTTTTCTGTTATTATAATAATAACCATTACCAAAAGCAACATGAGGAAAGGAGATGTTTGGCCTACACTTCTAGATCTTGGTCCATCAATGAGGAAATTGAGGCAGGAACTTAAGGCAACTCAGCTTGCTCTTCACACAGCCTTGCTTCTAACAAAAAGAGCTTACTGCTCTTCCACACAGCCTTGCTTCTAACAAAAAGAGCTTACTGCTCTCCACACAGCCTTGCTTCTAACAAAAAGAGCTTACTTGTCAACCAGGAATTACAGCACAAACCATGGAGTAATGCTACTGAGCCCTTCTAAATCAGTGACCATTCCCCACAGACATGCACAATCTATCAGAGCAATCCCTCAAGAAAACTTCTTTCACAGAAGGCTTTAGGCTGCATCAATTTGACAGCTAAAACTAACTGGAACAGTTTCTTCTCACTCTTCAACCTTCCTGGACTTCTACGGTATATGTATATATGTTGCTATTATTCATATTTTCCATTGCTTTCCAGAGACCCACTACCTCCTGCTACTTTTGTTTTAATATCTCTGATCATTTTCTATGTTTTCTAACTAGTTACGCTCACTTCTTCCAGTCCCCATGTTTTCATATGAAGTCTTCTCTAATCACAATACCTCCTCTCCCTTCATGATCTAACCTATTTCATCAGAAAAGCTTCAAATCTCCACCTCCAGCCCCAGTCTCTGCAAAAATGCAGAGCTACCTAGCTATCTTTATGTTTTATAGCTTCTCCTCACACTGTACCAGCACTGCCGTCACCCCATTCCATTCTATTCTCTCTATCTATCTCTATCTCTATCTCTGATATTATATCTAATATTATAAAATTCCAAAANCATTTCATGTCCTCACTTCCTCTAACCCTTGGTACCACAGTGAGTCATAAAGCTCTTGAATTCCATCACAGAAATGTTTTGTGGATCCAGTCTCTCTCTCATAAACATCACTCCAACCTGAGACAAGGCACTCCTTATCTGTCAAACAGATTGATGAAATAGCATCTTACTGTTCTTCTGGCCAGCAATTTATCACTTTCATAGCAAGCATTTACAAACATGATCCTAAAAGCAATGGCTGGCCCTGCCTATAGGAAAGCCTGTATTATTATGTCTCAGCTGCCCTCTGATAATAAAGTTCAAGTCTCTTAAACATGCACGCAAAACTTTCAGAGTCAGCTCTGTATACTTCATCATTCAACACTCCCAAAGCAAGGCATTGATATAACATAGGACTTCTTATTTTTCCTCTCTGAGATATTAATCCCTTCCCTGCATGGNTGAAACATCTATGTGTCAGCTTGCTCCCTAATTTAAGCACAATGTGTGAAATTCTTTACCTAATTGAAATCTCTGGTCACTGCCTAATACCTCTTCCCCATGTATTTCTGACCTATCAACTCCATTTCAAACTAGTGGCCTACACCAATACTTCAGAATGTCTTCTCTTACTTTCTGTTCTTCTACCTCATTCTATAAAACCCATCTCAGTATGACTTCTTTACTTCTGTTTCCTGGGGTCATTCATATCAGTTCTGCATTCAGAAATAGTCAAATTTATGAAAATAGCACATAATAGCAATAGGAGCCATTATAATCAATAAGAAATTAGTAAAAAGGATGATAGAATATTTTCTGCAACTTTTTTAAGAATTAGTTTTTTGACTGCTTTACACAGGTGAACCCTCTGTAAAGAAAAACTTTGTCTTAATCAACTAAAACTTTGATCCCAAAATTAAGACTAGAAATGTTGGAGCATGGTCTGTGGTTCTCGTTATATTTAGCGCACAATTATCATATCAAATCTCATTTATCACCCTTCTCAAATGAGTTTCTAATTGGTTGACTGAAACAGAGAATTGATAAATTGTGTTAGAGAGCTATGTTCACTTTTTGATTCTCTGGTATGAACCTGGAAGTCATTGTTCCCCGAGTAAAACAGCAAATTAACATGGAGAGAAAGGGGGCTGGCTGGCTTACTTCATTTGTCTCAGTATTTTGAGCTTGTTATTATCTCCAGTGAACACCACCCAGAACATATTAGGGCAACCTAGAGATTTAGGGAAGATCCCAAATGCTACCAATGGCCAACCATTAGAACAAATAGCAAGGAAGAACCATTCCTACCAGTACAGGGTGTTCCCATTAGAGCCTTCTCTGAGATGGACCAAAGTTAAACAATAGTACATTCTTTTTTTTTGTTTTTGACTAAGATCAAGTGCATTAGTACATTCATAATTCTATTCAAGAAAGAACAGGGAAGCCAAGGAGTATGTGCAAGAAAAACTAAAGATAATAAGAAGCCCCAAATGCAGAGCTCATCAAAGACAGAATACAGACAAACTCATAAAACTAAAGATAAAGAAGCCCCAGATGCTTAGGCACAATAAGCCCAAGATCAGAGGCAGCTGTGNGTCCCAGGGCCTTCTTTGTCTCAATAGCTGGGATCGAAGAGTCAAAACTGGGCAATGAGAAGAGCATCCCGAAAAGATTAGCTTTGGCAATCAACCTCTGAGCACCTCTTCCTGGCAGGTATCCCCATCATTGGACTCAGCAGGTCCCTGCATTTGTGTAGATTTCCACAAGATCCATTTCTTCCTCAAGCAACATCAAGAGTTTCCACACACACACCCCAGGACATGAATTCTGAATCATCATCCCCAAAGAAAATGCGGTTTGCTTTTTTCTCTTGCTGACATGTGTGGTGGAGTCTTATTTTCACATGTGGTCAATCAGTGATCATTTAGTCCAGTTGCCATCTGCCTTTAGCATATTGACTAAGATCCTTTGCTTGATCAAACATCAGTCAGGCTCCTGAACCTTTTCCGGGGCCCATCTTACAAAATCTAGTTTGAACAAAAATACTCTACAGTTTGGCTTAGAAAGGAACCTTGAAATGCAAACACTGATTTCTCATCTTCTGCCATCTGTCCCACCCCCAACTCTGGCCTTACCATCCACAGCTATCTTCAGCAAGGGTCCTGTTAGAACCCTGCTGAAGCCCTGATGGTTCCTCCTAGTGACTTTCTAGTCACTTATTCCCTTCCTGCTCCTTGTCTGTAAGTACCCACTTCCATAATGGTTGTTCAACCCCAATCTCTCTACTGCAAAATCCCACTGCTGTAGGCCCTGTCCCTGCCTCAGTGGTCCTGAATAAAGTCTGCCTTACTGTGCTTTAATCAGTATCACTGAATTTCCTTTTCTTTGACAGTATCTAAAGTGCAGGGAAAGGAAGGGGAGGAAAAAAGGGACCACACACGTGTTAAATGAGGGCAGAGAAGGAAATCACTTATTTGACTCATTTTCCTGGCTGCTTTAATTTATGATTCTTTGAAACATTTTGGCAGGAAAGTGGGAGGAAGGATTTCAAGAATTCATAGAATCATTTCTTAAAAGAAGCATAGAGGGTGGAGGTGCAGTGCACCTAGGCTAGCTCCCTTGGTTCACAGATTTGGGATATCAAGGGGAGGATGGATATGAAGTGAGATCTTAGCATTCACTGGCTACTTTAAATCTGTCATGACATGTATCCCGTTAGAAGGTGCAAGACAATGATATTTTCAGTTTGGAAACTAAGATCAGCAAATTTAAGTAAATTCTTTAAGGGTACAGAGCTTTCTTTTAAAAAAAAAAGTGCCAAGATTTAATCCAGATTTTCTGTATCTCCACCATCTCTCTACTTGCCATCTTGGCTCACAGAGGCACTNTGATGTTACATGACTGTCTCTGGTAGCAGTAAGAGGGGGAGTTAAGTCGCCTGACTCTAAGCCTCATAGACTTTCCACTGTAAATGGTGCTGCACATTCAGTTGTTCTTAACTGAAGACAGATGACACTGAACTAAGTTACCCTGTTCACTCAATGTGGTGAATGCCTCTTGGTTTTGTCTGCCCTGTANGGCTCTTCCCCACCTTCCCTCCAGCCCGCTTCACATCCCATCAGCCCAGAATCACTAGTGTACTGAACAGTCACTGACCCAGTTTTCCAAATCTTTTCTTTGTTTTCTCCCTTCAAAACCCCTTTTATCCTTTCTCTTTTTTCTATATTATTTATTTTTTAATGACTTCACATCCTTCTGGAGTATACTGTAATGTTAAGCTCTAGCTCTTTCTTAAGGAACTAATTAAATAAAGAATATGTTAACTAATAATAGTCTGATCCTTTAGTGTATTCCACCCATTCACCCAGATATCATTANATGTTACTAGCTGTCAGTATCTACATGCTAATAGCCATATCTGTCATAGTAATCCAAAGGATTCAACTAGAGGGAATTTTACTCCTCCAGCTGGAAGGGAATTTTAGATGCTGTGTGTGTGTGTGTGTGTGTGTGTGTGTGTGTGTGTGTGTGTGTGTTCACATGCATGCATGCACATACATGCATGCAGGCAGGTGTGTAGAGGTCAAAAGTGTTTGCATCAGTTATTCCCCACATCACATTTTTAAATAGGCTCTCATGTATGTAGGGAAAGGGCAGGAGAGTGGTAAATAGAATAGAATCAGGATGTCATCACAGAGAGAATGACAGAACTAGAGGCACTAAGCAAATTGGTAATGTGTTTATCAGAGTGAAAATCATTATAGGCAGAAGAAACAGTAACTGTCAAAGAAAAAAAACCACTTTGATGTGAGAAATAACACAATAGCAAGGACTCAGCAGTCAGGTGCCATGGGTCACTTGGTAGCCCAGGCTGGCCTTGAACTCACAGAGATCCGCCTGCCTCTGCCTCCCGAGTGCTGGGATTAAAGGCGTGCACCACCACCGCCCGGGAAGCCTTAATGAAGGTATCTCAGTTGCTGTTCTATGGCTGTGAAGACATCATGACAAAGGCAATGTATAGAAGAAAGAGTACCTGGTGCTGTGGGATGGTCTTTCTGTATGTTGCTATGATTGGTTAATAAAGAAGCTGCTCTGGTTATAGCCAGGCTGGAAATCCAAGAGCGAGACTGGAAGAAGGAAGGAAGAGTCAAGAGAGACACCAGCCTGCCACCCAGGGAACAACATGCCCGTAGACTAGTAAAGCCACGGAATACATGGCAAAACATAGATTAATAGAAATGGGTTAATTTAAGCTATAAGAGCTAGCTAGCAAGAGGCATGCCATAGGCCATACAGTTTGTAAATAATATTAAGCCTCTGAGTGATTATTTTATAAGCAGCTGCAGGACNGCAGGGCTGGGCCGGACCAGAGAAAACAACCTGAGACTTACAATTTCAGAGTGTGAGTCCATGGCCACCAAGGTGGGGTGAATGAGAGCAAGTAGACAGCCATGGTGCTGAGAGTTTACATCTTGATGCACAAGCAACAGGGCTAACTGGAAATAGTGTGGGCTTTTGAAACATCAAATCCCACTCCCAGTGACACATGCCCTCCAACAAGGTTACATCTCCTAATACTCCCCAAATAGTTTCTCCTACTGGGGACCAAGCATTAAAGTACATTTGTCTATGAGAGCCATTCTCATTCATCATTGATGCTGGTTTGAATGAAACAAATAGAACAAAATAGGAAGTTACACAGATAGGGGAATATGTAATTTAAATACAAAGTGATTCTATAAGTGAATATCAAAATGTGGAATCATCTTCACAGAGGAGGAAACAAGGTGTTATCTAAGATGAAACAAAAGTGCTCCTTCTAGAAGAGCCAAGGCAACTGAGAAGTACGTGGAGTCCTGCAGAGAGTGGAGCCAAGCAGTAGGAAGAAAGGAAGCTTTGACCTCCATGTTGGAGGGGCCCCTACACATCCTCTACACAGGGTTCTGCCTAGTTCCTGTGAACTTCATGGAGATGNCACCACTCCAAACAATGCAAGAGGATTGTATGAGCATAAGTGTTCATATACAGTGTGCATGCTTTATAATTGGCACAGTCATTATCTTTGATAGTTCCTAAAAGTTTTCCAGAGAGTCAGAAAGACAATTTGATCTGGAATTTGTGTGTGTGTGTGTGTGTGTGTGTGTGTGTGTGTGTGTTATCATATATTCCCAGAACTGCTAAGAGAAGATTATATTCCCATAAAACTAGTTGTGCTGGTCTAAATGTTTGTGCCTCCCTAAAATTCATGAGTTGAAAGCTTAAGGTGATGGTATGAGAAGGTGAGGCTTTTAGGGTAGATTGGGGCATAGAAATAGAGTCACCATAAAAAGGAGACTCAGGGGCACTCCTCTACCTTTTATCCCATATGTGGAAGGACACAGAAGGTGCCGACCATGAATGAAGAAAGCATGGCCTCAACAGACACCAAACCTGTGGGCACCTTGATTTTGGCCTTCCCAGCCTCCAGAACTATGAGCAATAAATTTGGGGTTTATGAGCATCCCAGTTTCTAGATTTCCATCACAGAAGCCCAAAGAGACTAGGACCAGACCAGGGTACACCTAACCTAAGAACCTGAAGGACTCTGGGGTTTGATACAAGTAAGACATTACTTTTTTTTGGAGCTTTAGGAACATCTTGCCAGTAAGAAAAATTGTCCTTACAATCAGCTATCAAATTATCATCTTCTAGTATGTTCTGTTAAATATAATGTACATTTAAATGTAAGATTTTAACCCCACTTTAAGTACTTAACCCTGCTAAGATTGTTCATTTGTTTGGTTGTTTGTTTTGAGACAGAATTTCACTATGTAGTCCTGCACACCCTCAAACTCTATGTAGGTCAGACTGGCCTTCAAATCACAGAAATCAACCCGCCTCTGCCTCCCATGTGCGGAGAATAAAGNGTTAGCTCCCACACCTCGACTTAGATATTTTTAAGATAGAGGAAAAAAGACCAAATTGTTAAATTTTATTACAGTGTATTAAAGATAAGCTGTCTAGAGTCCATTAAAATATATATGCTTGAATGCTCCTTCACCTCAAAAAGTTGGAAAACATAAATGAAAAACTTTGCCTCACTAAAAATATCCATGACAAATTGCAACTACATAATATAAGAAGGTTGTCACTTAATAATAGACAGGCAAACTGCTTCAAAACCACCTGAACTAATACATAATACTAATTATGACTTGCCTGGAAGTTTTGGACTTAGCAGGACTACTGTATTTGTGTGTGCCTTCTGTGCTCACACTTGATTCAGTCTCATTTCACAGTAAAGTGGTGTCATAGATAATGATGTTATCAATCTCAAGAAAGCATGTAACTGTTGCATCAAGATATCATAATCCTGCTAAATTAGTGGTTTGTCACTACTTTGCCACAGTACTAATTATATCAAGGTACAAACACCATGTATAACAATCCACCTGCCTTTAATAGGATTAAAACCCAGGCATTTTCTTCAGCAACACTGCCACCTTCTGCTAAGTGTGAACTTAATCTTTATCTCCACACTGTACAGCATGGATTCATAGACACTTACAGCTGGAAGGAACCATGAGGAAGTCTAACTTGGCTTCCACATTCTCTACAGAAGGAAAGTGGGACTCAGGAGTCTTACTCTTGTGGTCAACATCGTGAGACCATGTTGCTCAGAGTCTAACTCACAAGCAATTGATTTGGCCAGGAATGCTTGCCCTGGCATAGCTCCTATTAAATTATAGCACACAGAACATCCATCAAGAGCTTAATTACCATTTTCTTCACACATGAGATTTGGATTACATTATTCCATATTTTTGCTTATTTGCATTACTTATATTTCATGCTATGAACAAACAATTATACTTTGAATTTTCAAAAGATGTGTACTGGTTCTGAGTGTGGCTTTTAGTCAGAAAAATTATTCCAGAACAGAAAAGCAGATAGTAATTTTTTTCCATTTTTCTGTTTTCTTATGTTATGAAACTGCTTTTCAACTGAGTTTAATATCGATGATAATGGGAAGGTTTTAGAAAAAATAAAATGAGAGAAAATTCATCACTAGTATATATCAAACTTCTTGTAGGAGTAAACTATAAGAATTATGTTATGAAAACTAATGTTTAACAAAAACACATATATATTTAAAAATAGGCAATTTAAAGCTAATAAACTTGCCCCTGGCAGGTTTTGTAATGCTTTATTTGCTCCGGTTGAGTGCAAATAGGATTAACATTTCCAGTATAAACTCACATTATTTGATGCATTACACGCCTAACCTCTTGTTTCTTTATATTTTGTTAAGGATTTTCATGTCTACCTCACAAGTCATATTGATCTGTATTTTCCTTTTCTGTAATACCTGGTTTTGAAACTTGATTAATATCAGTTTTGTGTTGTGAGTGTGGACTTTTGTTTTCTAGAAATAGTATTTATAAAGTTGAGTGTGTTTCTTTTTTTATGTTTTATAGAATTTGCCAACTACCTGAGGTGAGTTTTTTTAATGAAGTTTCCATTTATGAATTCAAGTGCTTTCATAAATACTAATCATTTTAATTGTATTTTGGTTCATTTGGTAATTTGTATCTTTCAAGNATTTGTCTGCTTCATCTAAACCAGCAGTTTTCAACCTGGGGGTCATGACCCCTCTGGGAGTCATATATCAGATATACTGCATATCAGATGTTTACATTATTATTCATAACTAGCTAAATTACAGTTATGAAGTAGCAATGAAATAATTTTATGGTTGGAGATCACCTGACCATGAGGAACTGTATTAAAGGGTCGCAGCCTTAGGAAGGTTGAGAACACTGATACACTGCTGTGTGTGGTAACATAAAGCTGGTAAATACATCCTGCTCTCACTCAGCAGGGTCTGCACTGATTCCCCCTCTCAGGCTTGATATTGGTTGACTTCTTATCTTTGTCTTGGTGAGTCTAGTCAGATGTTTATCAGCATTATTTGTACTTTCAAAGAACTAGCTTTGGGGTTTTTATTGACTTTATATAATGTTTATCTGTTTTTAATTCATTTATTTTTGGCCTTTATTATTTCTTTACATTTATATTGGGTTCTTCTTTCTCTGACTTCTGATGGTAGAAGCCTAGATCACTGAATTGAAAGAACTCTTCTATTATAACCATTTAAAAATGTAAATGGGCTCTAGCCATGGTAGCACACAGGAGACAGAGGCAGGTAGATCTCTGAGATGAGACCAGCCTGTACAGTGCAAGTTTCAGGACAGCCAGGACTACATAGAGAAACCTTGTCCTGAAAATTAGAAATAAATTTTAAAATCAAAAAAGGAAATGGATCTCTGAGTCCTGTTTTGGCTACATTCTGCAAATTTTGATATTGTATTTTCCTTAACATTCAGTTTTATTTGCTCATTNCTCTTATGAATTATTCCTAGACAGACTGGCATTTTTTACAGTGAGTTGTTTTTTTTTCTGAATTCTAAAGTGTTTCTTTGTTTATTGATCACTTAATTAAGTTGTGATCATAGAATAAATTCTGCATAATATAAGTCTTTTGAAAATAGTTGAGAATTGCCTTTTCACCTGGCATATGCTCAATCTTAGAGCATTGGTGCTCTTAGTGCACTAGATAAGAATGTATTTTCTGCTACTGTTTAGCTGAATATTCTTCTAATAACACAAAAACCCATTGGTTTTAATAGATCTTTACAGCTGTCAAGGTACAAATTTATTAATTGATTTATTAATTTAAATTTTATTTTACTAACATTGAGATGATTGGACTTGCCCTGGGATGTTATCAAGTTAGGGATGAATGTCATTTCCTGAGTTACTCTTGTCCTGAAATTTCATGATCCAAGTACAAATCTTGAAAATGTAGATTACAATTCTTTTCTAAAAGGTCAATGATAGCTTAGTTTTAGGGCCAGTGAGATGGCTTATCAGGTAAAGGAACATGCCACAAAGCCTGAAGACCTAAGTTCAAGCCATGAGATATACATGATGGAAAGAGAGAACTGATTTGTGTAATTGTCATCTGACCTCCACACTGTACTGTGGCACCCACNTGCACACTTGTGTACATAACATAAATAAAAAAGTAATAAAGAAAAATTATGTGTGCTGTCGTTTTATCCTATTGACACTGTCCTTTGCCTTACAGAAGCTTCTGAGCTTCAGGAGGTCCATTTTTTAATTCTCAGTCTCAATGCCTGTGCTACTGGTGTTCTATTCAGAAAGTGGTCTCCTGTGCCAACGCATTCAAGGTTATTCCCCACTTTCTATTCTATCAAGTTCAGTGTCACTGGATTTATGTTGAGGTCTTTGATCCACTTGGACTTGAGTTTTGTGCATCGTGATAGATATGGATCTATTTGCAGTCTTCTACATACCGACATCAAGTTATGNCAACCNTTTGTTGAAGATGCTTTCTTTTCTCCATTGTATAGTTTTGGCTTCTTTATTGAAAATCAAGTGTCCATAAGTGTGTGGATTTATGTCTNGGTTTTCAATTTGATTCCTTCAGTCCACCTGTCTGTTTTTACACCAGAACCATTCAGATTTTATTATTCTAGCTCTGTAGTAGAGCTTGAGAATCTGGGATAGTAATACCTCCAGAAGTTCTTTTATTGTACACAATTGTTTTAGCAATCCTGGATTTTTGTTTTTGTTTTTGTTTTTCCATATGAAGTTGAGTTCTTTCAAGGTCTGTAAAGAATTGTGTTGGAATTTTGATGGGTACTGCATTGAATCTGTAGATTGCTTTTGGTAAGATGGCCATTTTTACTATGTTAATCCTACTGATTCATGAGCATGGGAGATCTTTCCATCTTCTGATATCTTCTTCAATTTCTTTCTTCAAGGACTTCAAGTTCTTGTCATACAGGTCTTTCACTTGTTTGGTTAGTTACCCCAAGGTGTTTTATATTGTTTGTGGCTATTGTGAAAGGTGTTGTTTCCATGACTTCTTTCTCAGCCTGTTTATCATTTGTATATAAGAGAGTTACTGATTTTTTTTTTTAGTTAATCTTGTATCCAGCTACTTCACTAAAAAGTGTTTATCAGCTGTAGAAGTTCCCTGGTAGAATTTTTGGGGTCGCTTATGTATGCAATCATATAATCTGAAAATAGTAATACTTTGACTTCCTCCTTTCCAATTTGTATCCCCTTGATCTCCTTTAGTCTTCTTATTGCTCTAGCTAGAACATCAAGTACTATATTGAATGGAGAGAGTGGACAGTGTTGTCTTGTTCCTGATTTTAGTGGAATTGCTTTGAGTTTCTCTCCATTTAATTTGATGTTGTCTGTCATCTTGCTGTATATTGCTTTTATTATGTTTAGGTGTGTTCCTTGTGTTCCTGATCTCTCCAAGACTACTTTAACATGAAGGGGTGTTAGATTTTTGTCAAAGGCTTTTACAGCATCAAATGAGATGATCATGTGGTTTTTCTTTCAGTTTGCTTATATTGTAGATTACATTGGCAGATTTTCATATGTTGAACCATTTCTGAATCTCCGGGNTGAAGCCTACTTGATCTCGGTGATCTTTTTGGTGTGTTCTTGGACTAGGTTTGTATTTTATTGAGTATTTTTGCATGAATGTTCATGAGGGAAATTGGTCTGTAATTCTCTTTCTTTGTTGAGTCTTTGTGTGGTTTGGGTATCACAGTGACTGTAGCCTCATAAAATGAATTTGGCAATGTCCCTTCTGTTTCTATTTGTGGAATAATTTGAGGAGCATTAGTATTANCTCTTCTTTGAAAGTCTGGTAGAATTCTGCACCAAAAGTATCTGGGCCCTGGGCTTTTTTTGGTAGGGAGACTTTTAATGATTGCTTCTATTTCCTTGGGGGTTATAGGTCTGTTTGAATTGTTTATCTGATCTTGATTTAATTTTGGTATGTGGTACCTATCCAGAAAATTGTCCATTTCTTTTAGATTTCCTAATTTTGTGGAGTACAGGTTTTTAAAGTATGACCTGATGATTCTCTGGATTTCGTCAGTGTCTGTTATATCCCCCCTTTGTTTCTGATTTTGTTAATTTGGATGCTCTCTCTCTCTCTCTCTCTGCCTTTTAGTTTGAATAAGGGTTTGTCTATCTTGTTGATTTTCTCAAGAACCAACTCTTTGTTTCATTGACTCTTTGCATTGTTCTCTTTGTTTTTATTTTATTGATTTCAGCCCTCAGTTTGATTGTTTCCTGCCATCTATTCCTGTTAGGTGTATTTGCTTCTTTTTTTTCTAGAGCTTTCAGTTGTGCTGTTAAGTCGCTAGTGTGAGATTTCTCCAAATTCTTTGTGTGGGCATTTAGTGCTGTGAAATTTTCTCTTTAGCTCTACTTTGTGTTCCATAAGCTTGGGTATGTTGTGTACTCATTGTCATTGAATTCTAGGAAGTCTTTAATTTCTTTATATCTTCCTTGACCCAGTGGTAATTCAGTAGAAAGTTGTTCAATTTCCATGAATTTGTAGGCTTTCTCTAGTTTGTGTTGTTGTTGAACTCCAACTTTAATCTAGGGTGATCTGATAAGATACAGAGGGTTATTCCAATTTTTTGTATCTCTTGAGACTTGTATTATGACTGGGAGTGCAGTCAGTTTTGGACAAGGGTTCCATGAGGTGCTGAGAAGAAGGTATATTCTTTGGTGTTTGGGTAAAATGTGTAGATATTTGCTAAGTCTATTTGAGTCATAACTTCTGTTAGTTCCATTATTTCTTTGTTTAGTTTCTGTTTGTACTACCTGTCCATTGGTGAGAGTGGGATGTTGGAGTCTCACACTATTATTGTATGGGGTTCCATGTGTGATTTAAAATTTAGTAATGTTTCTTTTACAAATGTGGGTGTCTTTGCATTTGGGGATAGATGTTCAGAATTGAGATGTCATCTTGATGGATTTTTTCTTAGATGAGTATGAAATGTCCTTCTTCATCTCTTTCAATTAATTTTTGTTTGAAGTCTGTTTTGTTAGATATTAGGATAACTATATCAGCTTGCTTCTTAGGTCTATTTGATTAGGAAATCTGTTCCCAACCCTTTACTCTGAGGTAATGTCTGTCTTTGACATAGAGGTGTGTTTCTTGTATGCAGCAGAAGGATGGATCCTGTTTTTGCATCCATTCTGTGAGCCTGTGTCTTTTTATTGGCAAATTGAGACCATTGATATTGAGCGATATTAATGAACAGTGCTTGTAAATTCCCGTTAAATTTTGTTGTTGGTTTTTTGTGTGTATGTGTGTGTGTTTCCCTTCTTTGGTTTTTGCTGGTGTGAGATTATCTATTGCCTATGCTTTTTTGTGGATGTAGCTGACTTCCTTGGGTTGGAGTTTTCTTCTACTACCTTTTGTAGGGCTGGATTTATGGACAAATATTGTTTAAATTTGACTTGTCATGAACTATCTTGTTTTCTCNATCTATGGTGATTGAAAGTTTTGCTGGGTATAGTAGTCTGAGCTGGCATCTGTGATCTCTTACATTACTGAATAATAAAGTTCTTTGTCCCAAAGCTGCTTGATTATTATGATGTTTAGTTTCTGTATTCCTGCTTTGCTTTTTCCCACAATACATACAGTAAAATCTAACAGTAAATCAGAATTACTAATTAGTGCACTGTTCTGAAAAGCCCATTGTTCTGACTAAGCTCATTGTCCTATTGGGAGAACATCTCCTGTTCTCATTCATAGGATGGCTTGTTTTACCTGAATACCTATCTACCTCATTTCCTCCCTATCAGCANTCATGGCTGAGGAGTATAGACATATCTTCAAGTACTCATGTTCCCCTCCTTATGTTCAAAGCCAAGGCTTTTGGGGGTTCCTAGGTTACAGTCTTAGGTTGTTCTCCCACCTCTTCCTCTCTCTAGTTTACACAAACTGCACCTTCTGGAATACGGAAGCTATCTCAAATATCTGAAGGAATCATTAGGTAACTGAAAAGTACTGAGGAATGGGAAATTATTAGAGATGAGCCCAAGTTAAATAGTAGCATGTTGTCAAGAACTGTGGAGTTTGAACATGAAGAAAAGAAACACACTTGGATTCAAATTCTTGATCTTTCATTTAGGAATTCTATTACATTGGGCAATTTTAAAGCAAACTTTCTCCCCTATAAAAGGAGCATTCTACATATTTCCTGGGCATGTATATGTCATGATGCACAATAGGTGTGTGTGAGTCCTCTCTGGCTACTTTATAACCCAACCAAATGCCATTTGTTTGTTTATTAAGGTATTTATATTATCTAGTTCATCTTGCAAATTATGAAAATGGTATCAAAAATTAAATATATTTCCCAGACAGACTAAGCATAGTGCATAAGGGCATTCAATTTTTAAGAATAATTTGAATTCTATAGGATACAATCATAAGCTCTTTACTCTTCATTGTTCTTTCAGCAGACAACCAGTACAACCCATATTCACCACGTTATCACAGCTAACAGGAACCAGCAAGTTTATTAAGGTTAGACAGGACAAATATGATAGTAAGAAGTATGAAGTATTTACACCCAGAATTTTAATTGCATTATAATTAAACAACTTGTATCCTAAAAAGTCATTACTAAACTGATGTGTAAAAACCTCCAGAGTCTTCTCTGTGATTACCTCTACTTCTATGACTGCTTCTAAGAAAAAGTTCATCATACTGAGCTGATCACACCTTTTCTTCCTAACAGAAGATGAGGACACATTTTGACAATTAATTGTTCATTAATAGAAATGTGACTGACTCCAACTAGTAACTTAAAACATAGTACAAGACCCTGGATGATAATGTGCAGAAGTCCATTATTTGTTCTTTCACATCTCAAGAAAATGGGGTTGGGTGGACAGATCTCTAAAACTCCAAGGTCTCTTACCACAGAAATGACTGACTGCTGATGGGGATCAGTGTATTTGACAGATACAAATTGTTGGTCCTAATTAAGACAAACTACATGGAGAAATTATAAATTTTCAAGCTACTGGAATACAGTAAAATTCACTTAACACTAAAACTCTACTGAACATAATTTGTTTCCTGGATGTTGAAGTACATCAGAATCATGTACTTGCAAGTCATTGGTAGAACAGCAAGAGTCTTTAGGTTAGACATTTAAATATGTATACATAAATAAGAAATTAGAGATTCTACAAAAACAGGGTATGACTCATTGTGCCCACATTGCCAGCAGCCTCTTTAAATAGGAACTGCTCCAAGCTTACAGCTTATGTATAGTGACAAGCCTAAGGCAGCCCTTGATCATTGGACCAAAGTGATACTTGGCTCACAGAAGCCAATCCAGTCTAACCAGTAATCTACAATATGCTTTTTGACATGCAAAAAAAATATCAACTGCTACCTTGGAATTTTAAACTTATTATATATATATATAATATATATATTATATATATAAACTCATATATGGATAGAGATCTATAGACAGACATCAGAAAAGGTGAAGAAAGGTTTATAGAAGAGTACAAGATAGAGAAATATGTGAAAGCTGAATTTGAGTAAACAAACCCCTGAGTAAGCAGAAAGCATCAGAACAGACAGAGTGTAAGAAACACTTATTAGACACTGGGGACATGGGAGTAGGCATTGGTGGAGTAATGTAACCCCAAATCAACAAACAGCTATTGCCCAAATGTCTAGATCTGCCTGATGGGAATGTCTTTCTGAAAATGTGTTGCTCTGATTGGTTGATAAATAAAGCTGTTTGGCCAATGGTGAGGCAGAATAAGGTTAGGCAGGACATTCGAACTAGGGGGAGAGAAGCAGAAAGCAGAGCTGGGGCAGACACCATTCTGCCATCTAGAAAGCAACATGTAACGACACACAGTTAAAGCCACATGGAACACGTGGCGACATAGATTTATAAAATGGGTTAATTTAAGATATAAGAGCTAACTAGTGAGAAGCCTGCCACGGCCATAGTTTTAAAATGATATGTAGCCTCTGTGTGTTTATTTGGGTCTAAGCAGTCGCAGGTGCCGGGCGGGACCACACAAACTTTCACCTAAAAATGGCGCCCAACGTGGGGCTCTCAAATTTCCATAAGGCCTAAAACAGTTTGAAAAGGGCTTCTAGATACACAATAATTGAGTTAAGAACAGGTTTCTACTTCATGTCTCATGCGGGCCAGAGACGCCACAACATTTGGGCTTGAGCGTGTTATGGCGGATTCCCGCCATGGTACACAGTGGCATCTGCAAGCCACACAGTACATCTGCCTTGGATCCTAAGCTGCCATCTAGCTCTCATGTCATGAGTCCTCCCCTTACCACACATTACTTGAGATAAACTGACTGAGCTTCAACTCTCCCCCAACCAAATCAGTCAAGTAAGAATAAAGATATTGATCCAGCTGCCACTTCCTCAGCATTTTACTGTCTTGAACAAGACAATAATAACTCACCAATAATATACTATTGATCCTTTCATAAAAGATTAAACCAGAAATAAGTTTCTTTTAAT
This sequence comes from Neotoma lepida, assembly GCA_001675575.1. Lineage (NCBI taxonomy): Eukaryota > Metazoa > Chordata > Mammalia > Rodentia > Cricetidae > Neotoma > Neotoma lepida. Next base: position 135,542 of record LZPO01076028.1, on the reverse strand, counting down.
TTCACTTTAAACAGAATGAAGAGACTCTGGAATTCAATTTTCAGGTGAAGAGCAAACTTAAAAATCAGAGTTACAGAATTTAGGTTAGGAGTCAAGGCTGAATGCCAGTAGACCAAAGCCAGTTTCACAAACACAGGAATCCTGAGTATTGCTGTTATAACAACTTTAAAAGCTTTGAGTATCATTTGCCTCACACCCAGAGGGAAACAAAAGTCACTTTGATTCATAAAAATTGTGTTACATTCACCACCACCCAATTTAACTACACAAAATAGAAATGGAGAGCTCTAATGCAGTTTCCCCCAGGAACAGTATTCAGATCAGCAAATCTGGGTAGAAAAGATAATCAATACAGCAGAAGTGTGTAATAGAGAAAGAGAAACAGGAAAAGGATGTCCTTGATCCAAATTCTAGAGTAGAAATATACTCTAGATTCCACAAGGAAAATAAGACCCAGGTAGGGAGCATGGGGTCAGACTTAGAAANNAGGTAGGCCAAAGAACGAAGAAGACGTAATATATCTGCACTTCCTACCTTCTTTGATTTCTTTATGAGACAGTAAATCTGTGTATCCTTTATTTCCGTGTTATAATTTGACTAGGAGAAGAAATGAAGAGCATTAGTGGTCAGTGTTGAAAACAGCAGTGTGTTGCTAGGAGAACTCTTCTGCATTTCTGTTAAATTGTGACTGCACTTCTATGCTTGCTTCTGGTATACCTGAGAATCCATGGGCCACATTACATTATTCCTTCTTCTAATTTCTGGTACAAACAGAGGTTCATGTGTGGCTCTGGTTTGGTTTGGTTTTGCCCATTTAGAGCAAAGGCATGGTTTGTGCTCTGAATTGGTTAGCAACTAAAGTCTCTAAATTTATAAACATCTGCTGTGGCCAACTAACTTCATTGTGACTACTCCTTCCTTCACACTCCCCCTTCACATTCTAACTTTACTGTGACTACTCCTTCCTTCACACTCCTCCTTCACATTTAAGTTCAAGGTCACTCCCTACAATAGATCCCACCCATCTCACTCTGTTAACTAGCACAGGATCCCCAGCTCATTTAAGTAACCTTGTCATAGAAATTAGGCATGATGATACATACTAACATGAGAACGCCAGAGTCTCTAAAGAGACATAACCATTCTCCCCCCGCCCCATTTATGGTTATTCTGAGAAAATGTGCAGTNGGCCAGCAATTTAGCCTTCAAGACATAAGTTGAGGAATCCATGCACAGATGCATAGGAGTGTGGTGTTTAAGGAAGACTTCAAGAACTCCCTGGGAATCTATGCAATAATTTTTTAACTCAAAGGAGAAAATGTGGACTTTTTTTTAGCTTTTCTTCACTGAATAGAAATATTTCAATAACACTTTTGTTTTTGAAATATCAGAAATTCTGCCACAGTTACAGACATTATTTATATGAAAGTGAGTCCAAAAAAAGAAAAGTGGCATGTGTGTATATCATGTAAAATGTTCAAAGTTTTCATAATCTATTGTAGAGTAAAAGTGACAGTGTAAATAAAAATTCTAATGGCAATAGAAAAACCAAATGTATTTGGAGGAAGTTTATTAAATAAGTGAATTTTAGTACATTCTGCATTCTCCTTGCTTCAAAGTGAAATAATAATTCAGGACCAGCTCTTATTTATTCCTTTCAGAGCCATAAAGGACAATGACTGAAATGACTTTGAGAGAAGAAAAGGAACTGACAGNCAGCAGGGAGAATGGATACTTATGAGAAGAAAGGGATTAGAAGAAAAAAATAAATCCTAGGAAAAGAAAGTAAAACTGCAGTTGAAAAACGGAAACAAGCACAGAAAAATGAATGGGTCAGGGAAATACAAAATACTACAGTTTTGCATTCAAATCATAAAATATAATAGACACGATACTGGCCAGAAATAAATAATGAGAGAAACACTTCTGTTACTCCTAGTGTCTATAAAGTGTTTGTACGATGAAATCCCATCTTATTAGTATACTCACAATTCCCAAAGCTAACATCATGAGTAAACAAATAATCATATTCACCATATGTATCATTTACCTTTAATAACTAGAACTCAAAATTGCATTAAGCTAAGGAAAAATAATAATTAAACAAGAAAAAATCTGCAATACCTTAAGAGAGAACATTTTCTCCCTTCTTCTGTTCCCTTGCAAGAATTCTTCCATAAGGTAATCATCAAATCTTTTGATTCCTTTTCAAAAGTTTCTTTAATACTACAGCCAATGCCCAATTAAAAATTTGGAGGCTAAGAGGCTTTCCTAGTCTGAAATAATTTCTCACTTTTATNTAATAAAACAAAATGGAGATAACAATAAAAATCAAATAAAAAGTTATGTACCCTTAATATGCTTCACACTCTACATTGCTAGTCAGAATCCTAAAACTCAGACCAATACTGCAATTATTTATTATTGTTATTATTAGCTAACTGTAAAGTGAGTGTAACCCCATTAGAATGGCTTCATTTCTTCAGAACCTTGACATTCCTATCTGCAGTATCACATGCCATTATATGGTACAAATCCAAATAGGCATTATCACTTTGTTACCCACGTGGATGGTGCCCCTGGTGGTGTGCAGTATACAAGCTATGTGATAGTACATAAGAGCCATTGCAGTATTTAAATTTACCTGGTCAATTCTCTGACAGTCCTATATCACGTGCCTCAATATCAAAAAGTAATAACAATAAAAGGCTATAATTGCTTATTTTTTAAAACTGGTTTGGAATCAGCATTCATTTCCCAGTAAAGATGTAGAAGGAACCCAGCTTTCCTTCAGGACAGTATAAATCTCAAATTTCCTACACACTACCTTTGAGATTTTGTGCATATGATCTTTCTTCTAGTCCTCAACTCACTTGTGCCTAATAGAATTAGCCATCTCATATAACTTTGAGAGGCTCTATATGTTTAAAAGAATGGCTAAACTGACACTGAAGGAGTACCCCACTTGTACTCACCCTTACATACTTGGTCTAAGAAATTCCAAATGTTAAAGGATTCAGAATTTAAGTTTATCCCTGGGCTAAATCACTGTCAAAAGCAATATGTATAATCTATAGTTTAATATATAAATAGTAAATATAATAAATAAAAGTTGTGTCATACAGAGATTTGAATAATGTCATGTCCACATATATGCACATGACTCTCTATAGCAGATAGGAATTTAAAGAATATTTGGATGCATAAGAGTAGTTAATAGATTATGTTCAATCATGTAAAATATAACTCTAGACTCAAATATCTTTACAAAAAGGTAAGTTCAAGAGAGAACAGATCCATTGACAATTATGCTAATTGTTTTACTAATTTGGGGAAGGGGCGCAGGTGCCCAACTCACTTCACATCAAGAAATAACCTTGATTCAAAACCAAAAGAGAATTATAGTTTACTCTCATCATCATGGACATAAAACCCCAAACAAAATATTGTCAAGCTGAACCAAGCAGTGTCTTTAAAATAACCATCTATTATTTATAAAAATAATGTAACAATGAAGACTAAGAGTAAGAAAACACACTTGTTAATATTCATCCTGTCCATAACTTGTTTTAAACTAGCAGCATGATGCTATAAAGGACACATCATTAACCTGAAAGGATATATACTCAAAGCTCAGAGTCCATCTTAGATTTCTTAATAGAGAGTCAGAAGCATTGCCTTCAAAGTTAGGCAAGAAACAAGAATGTATTTATCATTGGTTCTGCTTGACTTTGTACTGAAAGCTTGACCAGCCCAGTAAAATAACGATTTAGGAATTGGAAAGGAATAAGCACAAGTATTTACTACTTCATGTACAATATTATTATAGGGGGAGGGGAAGGCTGGAAAACTCTAAGAAAATCTGTAGACAATTTCTAAGAAAGTTTAGCAGAATTTCAATGTTGAAAAAAATGGAGCAACATATTAAATCTCTAGTATTCTTATTTATCAGTAACAATTAAAAATGGAGTTTTGTGGCCAGGTGTGGTGGTGCACATCTTTGATCCCAGCATTCAAGAGACAAAGGCAGGCAGTTCTCTATGAATTCAATGCCAGCCTGGTGTACAGAGTGAATCACAAGTCAGCCAGGATTAAATTAGTGAGATTCTGTAGGAAGGAAGGAAGGAAGGAAGGAAGGAAGGAAGGAAGGAAGGAAGGAAGGAAGGAAGGAAGGAAGGAAGGAAGGAAGGAAGGAAGGAAGGAAGGAAGGAAGGAAGGAAGGAAGGAAGGAAGGAAGGAAGGAAGGAAGGAAGGAAATAATGACTTTTTAAAGCTTCCATTTATAATAACAGTAAAAACTGTAAAATATAAAGAAATTGTCTTTTTTGGTTGTCAGCCTAGCCTTTAATGGCTGAGCCACTTCCCCAGCAAGAAACAGTATTTTTTAAAGAAGTTTTAAAATTTATGTGCATGAGAGCTAGTATATGCTACATATGTGCAGGTGCCCAGAGGCCAGAGAGGGCACCAGAGCCTCTGGAGTTGGAGTTCCATGCAGTTCTGAGCCACCTGACATAGGTTATCTAAATTGAACTCTGGCCCTCTGGAAGGGCAGCAAGCATTTTTAACCAGTGAGCCATATTTCCAGCCCCTAGAGGTGGTATTTTTAAAGCTGGGTAACATTGGTTGGGGGAGGGGAGGTAATTATAGAACATAATCTGCAGATTGAGAAGCTGTCCAAAACAAAAGAAGAAAAACATGGAATCCTTGAACAGGAGTTAGCCTATAAAGATTTTCATTTTGCTCACCTTTATACAGAAAATCCATACAATTCCAAACAAAATCTCAACAGAAATCCCATAGAATTTGAAAAATTGATCTTAAATGTATTTGAAAAAAAAACACTGGGACAGTAAATGCTGAGATAGTTCTGGAAACATAAAGCATGCTGGGTATCTTGAGCAGTAGAAGCCAACACTTATATTACAAGGCTTCAGAAATCAAAACCATAAATAGAGTTTTAACAAACAAATTAGAACAATAAAGGCCCCTGCTGATGGGAGACAAAAGCCTACAAGGCCTTTTGTCACAAGTCAGGAGGTTGAGGAAGAAGCTGGCCATCTTGGAAATTCGCCACCTTTACTGCCCAGCCATGGCACCTCTACCTATCTGTCGGTCTAACTTCTAGTCTCTAAATATTAAGATTCTTTTTCAAAAACAAACAAAAGTATAAAGAATATGCTGGGTTTGGGATACACTAGTAGNGCCAGCAACTCAGTAGGCTGAATGGGATTCCTAGAGCTTAAAGGTTTGAAACCAGCATGGGCAACAGAATAAGACCCAACTAAATTTAAAAAAGAAAAAGAAAAAGAAAACCTCTTGAAGAAAACACTTATATTGATGATTGCATTTTTAAATTATGGTCAATTTTTTAAAGNCATGTTCCAAATGAGATGTGGTAAATATAAGCACTAAGGAGTGGTACTAGAATTGAGCAAACACTCAGAAAAATCTCAGAAAAATCAGTGTAAAGATATGCCAAGAATACAAAGAGAAAGAAATACAAACAGATGTATTAAACAAGTGAATAGATTCGTCCCAACNAGTAATCTATAAAATGTAAGTTAATACCATGCCATGATGCCATGTCATGCTCATCAAGTCAGCAATAAACTTAAAGTTCAACAGAACCGGCAGAGCCGACCAGAATCTGAAGCAATGATCTCTTATAAACTGCTGGTGGAGTTATAAATTAGCATAATGGTGGGGGAAATTGGTCATTATCTAATTGTAACGCCCCGGTCTTGGGACCCCAGAGAGACCACCAGAGACGCAAACTCTCCGAAATGCAAAGGCAAGGTTTATTAAAAGCTCATACAAGCCATGGCAGGTACTCCATCAAGCGCACCAAGGCAGCAGAGGCTAGAGGAGGTGCCCGCCCCTCTGTTAGTTCAACTTTTAAAGGCAAAGACTACAAAGTTACATCAATCAGGGGGGTTCAGTATGGGTACAATTCTGATTGGCTTGGGCTTAGAGACTTTCCAGAACTCTTGTCATCTGGATTTTGCAACCAGGCTGGTTGTTTGTCAAGATTACTTTTTATGGCCCGTCTCTTGTATTGTGACATTCGGCCTTTCAAACATCCTGACTTTATGCTTTCAGGTTCCTGAAACTTGTGTTTGTCAGCAGNTCTGGGAGACTGAAACCTTAGGCCTTGTTCTAAAATGGAATTAAGGGCTTGCTCAAAAATGGAGGAGTTTTGACTCTTCACTAATAACACTAAAGATACACATTTATGTCTCCACCAACCTACTAAGAACAGGAGCTTCAGACACTCTCCTTGTGTTAACCAAAGAGATCTTGGTGCATCACTCTTTGCCCTGCTATTTCTAAGAGTAAAATACTAAACAGAATCACATCTGCCAACAAAAGAAGAGACTGAAAAATATGTAGCTAAACCACGAGACATTATTTTGTTATATTTTCTATGCTTTTCTATATTTGCAATATTACTCTTTTCCAAATTAGCAAGGACATACAAACAGTACGTACATGTGAAAATGAATATATTTCAATATATTCATATATTCAATATATATTCAAAATTTCAATATTTCAAATTCATGAACTATGTTTGAAAGGTAATTGAAAAAATCCTTAGCCAATAATTCACAAACAGCCCAAAGGCATCAGAATGAACTGTTTGTACATGGTACCCATGTCTTCAGACTTTTGTAACATGATAAAAGATAGGCCTGGAAGAGATACAGTGTCCCAACTTCAACAATAATTCTCCATCTTAAAAAAAGAAAGAAAAAAAATAGGAATGATGAGTAAAAAACAAAAACAAGGATAACGGAGACCTAGACTCCAGCCAGTAGCATGTTACACAGCAAGTATGATGGCTAGTCCTGAGGGTCACCCTGACAGGATTTAGAAGCATCTGGGACACAAACCTCGGGGGATGTTTGAAATGAATGTTTCCAGGGAGGTTTAGCTGAAGAGAGAAGGCCTCAACATGGGCGACAATATCCCATATGCCAAGGGCCCAGACCAAATGAAAAGCAGAAGAATGCTGAACATTCATCTCTTTGCAATGNGACCAGCCACCTCACATTACCACATCTTCCACCAGGATAAACTGTATTGCTCTTTAACCATGAGCCAAAATGAACTCTACCTTCTTAAAGTGGCTATTGCTGGATAGTCTGTCCAAATAATGAGGAAAGTAGCTAAAACAGCCCTATAAATGAGGGTAACCTTTCTTCCTCGAGGCCCATTATAACGCTACAGTTAGCTACAGGTAGTACTAGCTTCACTGGAACTAAACAAAGACCAAAAGAAATAAGGTAAGTTCTGTAATATGGTAATGCATTTAGAGAATGGAGCAAGCAGTCAAACTAACCTAATGTTGAGAGGATGAGAAAGAAGTAGTTTTGTGGAAATGGAGACTAATATTCTACAATAAAAGGGGGTTGTTTTGTAATTGCTAACTAAAAACAATAGTTCATAGCCCTTCATGTGAAAAAGATTATTAAAGAAATTGATGATTTTTCATGACTCAACCAGTGGCAAAAAAACATACAATGATAAAAGGCATACACACAGAAAGGACCTGGATTCTCTCTTTGTATGTATGTGGTGATATTTTATTTGTGTCCCCCAATAAAATTTATCTGAGGATCAGATGAAAAACGGGGCAGCCAGCCACTAGTAGTAAACAATAGTCATGCAAGTTAGCACACGCCCTTAATCCGTTTGGTTCTCTGTGATTCCAAGGTCACATTGGGAACTATCGGAAGGAGGTGGTGGCACACGCCTTTAATCCCAGCATCAGCCATAGAGTTCTGGAGGTCCGTGCAGACAGACAGGAAGTGATGTATCTTGGTGAAGATAGGAAATGAGTTAGCAGAATGGACAGGCATAAAAAGCCGGGTTAGACAGGAAGTCACTCTCTTCTCTTCGCTCTTTGGAAGCAGCGGCAGCATTGGTGAGGTGAGGCTAGCTGGTGGCTTGCTCCTAATTCCTCTGATCTNCTTCGCTCTTTGGAAGCAGCGGCAGCATTGGTGAGGTGAGGCTAGCTGGTGGCTTGCTCCTAATTCCTCTGATCTCTGTCAGATTTTCACCCCTATTTCTTGTTCTGTGTGTTTATTAATAAGACTGGTTAGAAATTTGTCTTACGTATGTATGAAGAAGGAGATGAGTACATAGGTGAGGAGGCATGCAANTGTGGAGGCCAGAGTCTGTACCCCTTCACACTGGGGTTGCCAACACAGGCCACTTGCCCAGCTTTTTACATGGGTGTGGCAGATTGAACTCAGGCTCTCATACTTGCATGACAGTCACATACATTACTGACTGAGCTATCCCCCGACCCCGAAGGATCTGGATATTCTACAGTCCATCTCTATGATGCTAGGAAAGGCAAAGCCACCCAACAGCCAACTGCATGCCTAGGGGATAGTGAGTTTCACCTGCTCTGGCTGACAAGTTGAGAGTAGAATTCAATTTAGAGGGACATCAAATTGACCATTAAATATTATATATCATTGTAATCTGAAAGTCAGTCACAATACTGGAGTAGAAATAGGAAAGCTTTCCCAACCATTTGCCCAGGTGTCCTCCATGCTGGCTCCATGGTGGGTCAACTTCCACCTCCACCACTTAAATGAAGAGATATATATCAGAAATTCTTCTAATCAACAAGTCATTTGTGAAATAATGTCTCTGGTAAAAATAATTCTAAAATCCAATTGACAAGGGAATTTCATAAGCTGTTTCTCATATACAAAAGTCCTCACCCAGAACTTTGTGNCTAGCTAAACCTTGCCATAGAGCAAAAGAAAATAAAGGTTCAGATGTGAAACATAAGAGACAGAGATGAAACTTTTTAATTCTCATGACAGCAGCTGATAAACCTTGCAAGAGATTTATATGAGAAATTGCAGAACATCCTTTTAAGGAGGTATTTTTTAAATAAACTATATCCTATTCTGCTCTGAATAATTCTCTCAAATTTCTGTCAGCTCTCAGATAAGAACCTTCCCATAAAAAAATTACTAAAAATTGTTTAAAGAAATCTCTTATAAGGAAAGAAGTTACTATAAATTAAGTACTTAGCAAAGTAAACTTTTCATTGCACAATGAGATCTTTTACCTTAAATTATACACCCACATTTTAAAGCAAAGATCAGCATTAATGCTTTTAAAACAACTAATGCTTCACAGAAAAATACATAATTTCAGAAACATCTACCCACAAGTCACATTCTCTTTGTATTTTCCTTGTTTTCTTAACTACTATGTTAATATTTGCATAAACGCAGGACCTTACTTTCAAGAAAGCAAATACATTCCATCCATGTTTATGATGCTTCATAGTTGAGAGTATACTGAACAAAAATCATACGTGTGGTTCTGAGGTACCTGAGTACTGAATATATAGGCATTCCAAGGTCAACACCACACATGCACCCATTCAAAACAGTTAATGCTAGGTTCTGCTTCTTCTCCACCACCTCTTTAACTGAGGAACAGACAATTTTCCACTTCTAAGGTGGAATGGTAGAGTGTTGAAATGTGTAGGGGTGTCATGAAGCCTCCATNTCAATGATACCCATCCTGGCTGTCTTAAGGAGAGAGAGAAAAAAAGGAGAGAGAGCAGGTCACTGAAACCCCCAAACACATGACATACTCTGGACTGTTGTTTTTCCACCTGAGATTCAGAGCAGCTGCCTTGACCAAGAAGTGTGACTTCATAGTACAGCCGTTTTGGTCTTCACATCAGTAACTATGTCTGCCAGGCCTAATTTTGCTAGTCCAGTAAGCTACTGGTGTAAGTGCATATACAAACTATCAAGACTCCTTCAAGTTTAGAACTGTCACAATGAACATACTGAATTTAGAAGTATTTAATCAACTCCAGATCCAACCATCACACCAAAGCTCAATTACAAGGAACTCAAACAATGAAACACTCAAAACATTTTTAAGTGCTTACTTTATGGACTAATGCATGTGCTTATGTACCTCAAGTTAAATGTCTTTATAAAGGGTGCATTATTATGTCATTGTTTATCTGTAGGTACAGATGTCAGCACTACCCAAGCAGTCAATTGGTCTCAAATGGCACCTATGCCAAATAGACTGCCCACTCCATTTTTCCTGGATCCCACTTCTTGACAGGCTGAACATGGAGCTGCATAGCTACACGACATCTCTAGGTACTTACACATCTACTAGTGCACACCAGAGTGTTCCAAAAGGTGAACACTATCTACTTGTGGTGAGCATATTGAAGAATGATTTACTGAGTAATAAAACACCCCTGTCCCTTCCTGTGTATAAAGTACATGAAGTAGAAAAAAATAGGAAAGAAAAAAACAGCACACAGAGAAACTTAGAAAAAAGCTAAAAGTAACAAGGAAATTATAAAGAAAAATTGTAAAAGTAGGATTCAAAAGGAATAAAGTTTCTGAACTCCAAGGAAAAATTACATTTCTTCCTTAGGTTCACAAAACTTNGTGGTTGAACACAAAGAACAAACCCTTGGCTTAGAACAGTCATGATATTAGGACTGCTGTGAGACAAAGTCATGTGGACAACCAGCCAGCAAGTTCCAACTAGGATGGGAAAAGAGACATTTTTCATAAACTTATAATATTTTCATGTATACATCTTAGAGGCATTACATACATGTGCTGAATAACTATTTCTATATCTACTTCTAAAACTCACCATCCCACTTAGAAACTCTGTAGATATCTCTGAAGTTCATAAATACCTTTAAAAAGCAAAGAATATGGTCAACAGAGAGTTTGCAAAAAGCACAATTTCATGATCAGATAAACACAATTTCCTAGCCAGCCCTGAAATATAAATGCCCACCAAATTAGATATCTAAAAAGGTACACTTTTTGTCACACTTTTCTTTAGGTTTAGTCACAGAAACTCTAACCTGTGGTGTAAATGCTTTAAAGTTCACATTATAATGTATTCAGACTTTTAGAGTCACAATATGTCAAAATTGTGACAAAAAGTTATAAAGCCATTTTTCATTTGGAAGAGCTGTGGTGCAGTTTCCTGGCCCTGGTCCCTGACTGCTTCCATCATAGAAAGACTAGTAATGTGCTTAGCATGTGCAGCCCTGCGTTTCATTCTGAGCACAAACAAGAGAGAGGGGAAAGAGAGAAGAGAGAAATAGAGAGAAGCGGGGGAGGAAGGAAGAGGGAGAGAAGGAGAAAGGGAGAAAGGGAGAGAAATGGAGGGAAAGAGGGAGACAAGGAGGGAGGGAAGGAGAGGAAATATTGCCAGCAAACATGAGAGCAGTTGGGAGGTAGGGATTGCATTGCTATTATCTGCAGACCAGAGCAAAGACACTGACAGAAGTTGCCACCATCAGGATACAATTCAGCTTAAAGGGGAGGATTTGTGAAACCAATGGTCTGTGTGTGTGTGTGTGTGTGTGTGTGTGTGTGTGTGTGTGTGTGTGTGTGTGTGTGTGTGTGTGTTAGGGTTTCTATTGCTGTGAAGAGACACCATGACCACAGCAACTCTTAAAAAGAAAATAATTGTGGTGATTTGCTTACAGATCAGAGGTTTCGCCCATTTTCATCATGGCTGGAAGCACGGCAGCATACAGGCAGAAATGATGCTAGAGAAGGAGCTGAGGGTTCTTATATCTTGACTCACGGGCAACAGGAAGTGGTCTGAGACACTGGGCAGTATCTTTAGCATATATGAGACCTCAAAGCATACCTTCACAGTGACACACTTCCTCTAAGACCACACCTACTTCAACAAGCCACACCTCCTAATAGTGCCACTCCCTTTGAGAGCCATTTTCTTTCAAACCACCACCGTGCGTTTTCATCCATTTTAAATATGAGNTTAATGGTTCAAACAATGTATTAAACATCTAGACTCTCATATATGAATATTTTGTGGAGAAGACTGGGTTTGGGCTATATAATGACAGGTGGCTTCTATTAAATCCAATTAAGAATATGGCTCCGGCATGTACTCAGTACATGTGCAGGCAAAACACTAACACACATTTTTTAATTAAACTTTTTAAAATTTAAAACACAAAATGGTTCCAAGGACTGAAACACGGAGAAGATTCAGCAGTGAAGAGAGCTTTGTACTCTTTCAGAAGACCCAAGTTTGTTTCCCAGCACCTGAGTCAGGAAATCACAACCATTTTTAACTCTAGCTCTTAAGGGATCTGATACCTTTTGTTAGTCTCCAAGGGCACCTTCACATAGATGGCATACACACACATACACACACACACACACACACACACACACACAAATACATCTTTTTAAAGAAAAGAATATGGATTAAAATTCAGTACTTGGCTTTGAGTACTATACAGACAGCATTATACATATATTTCGTGGCAATCCTTGCCATCCTACATTGGCTTTTCCCCCCTTTTTCAAGTTATTTTACTTTGTTATTGTGGTAAAACACATATAATATAAATTTTGTCTTTTTCACTGTTTGAAGTAGGTACTTCAGTAGCATTAATTACATCTAAAGTGTTATTATTCAGCTCTCGTCATATCAGTGCATAAAACTTCCAACATCCTTTGTTGTGGTTTGAATCTGGAATGTCTCCCATGAGCTCATATGTTCAAACTCGTGGTCCCAGCTAAGGATGGGCCTTAAGATAGATCCTAGCTGGAGGAAGTGAGTTACTGGGGCAGACTTCACTTCCTGTCCTTTCTGCTTCCTCAGCTGCACATCAANTATGACCAGCTATCTCAATTTATGCTTCTGTTGTCCTGCCTTCCCCACAATGATAGCCTGGATCCCCTCAAACTACATCCAGAATTAAACCTTTCCATAAATTGCTTCATGTCAGGTCACAATAAAAAAAATAAGTAATACAGAAAAAAAAGTAACTAATACAGAAGAAAAGTAATACAAAAGTAATGAAGGTAGAAGAAAAGTAACTAATGCAGAAGGAAAGTAGCTAATGCAAAAGAAAAGTAACTAATACAAGAGTAATTAATACAGAAGAGAAATAACTAATGCAAAAGAAAACATAAAGAAGAAAAGGAACTAATACAGAAGTAACTAATGTAGAAGAAAAGTAACTAATACAAGAGTAACTAATACAGAACTAATACAGCCCAATTGGAAACTGTATCTGTTAAGAAACAAGTTCCAGCCTGGCGGTGGTGGCCCACGCCTTTAATCCCAGCCCTAGGGAAGCAGAGGCAGGTGGATCTCTGTGAGTTCAAGGCCAGCCTGGGCTATCGAGTGAGTTCCAGGAAAGGCACAAAAAGCTATACAGAGAAACCCTGTCTCGAAAAACCAAAAAAAAAAAAAAAAAAAAAAAAGAAGAAAAAGAAACAAGTTCCCAATCCCACCAATGGAGCTTCTATTTGCTTCTGAAACTATGGATTCGCCTATTCTAATATTTTATATAAGTGGAATCATCCACTATATCCCTTTTGTGTCTAATTTATTTCACTTCAATATGTGGCATATATCAGAGCTTCATCCCACTTCACAACTGAATAATATTCTGTAGTGTACAGATATTACATTTTTCTGACATTCTCCATTATAGTCTTCTGTTGGTGCTTGCTCCTTGTTGTTACCTTCTGACTATTACANGTAATACTGTAGTGATTTACATTGGTGTACAAGTATCCATTTGAGTCCCTGTTTTCAAGTTTTTCAGATTTCTATATTTGCATGAAATGATGGGGACACATGGGTGTTGTGGCTTTAACTCTTTTGAGGAACCTACAGACTTTTTCAGAACCTGCATGCCAGAGGTTGGTTGGTTTGTTTATTACTGTTGGTACTGTTGGGGTGTGTGTGTGTGTGTGTGTGTGTGTGTGTGTGTGTGTGTGTGTGTTTAGGAAATGTCTTTAAGTCTCAGAGAAGCCATGAAAAAGGAGTAAGGAACTGGCCTGTGTCTCAAGAAGCTAGGCTTCATAATCTTTAATCTTGTCATTTGTCCCCAGACTTCAATAAACAGCCTGCAAGATGGCCCCCATTCTAACACTTGGCTTTGTTATTTTGTTTTCTTTTTCTATTTCAAATCATGAATGATTAAGTGTATATTTCTTCACTTAGTTCACTAACCCACGTTATTTTCATTTTCCATGGCAGACCTGTGGGAAAACATTATTTTGCTTGGATGGAAGGAAACATGTCCATTATTAGTTGCCCTCCACGAATGCTGGGAATCACTTTCTGCTCCCCGAAATACCCAGTGCATTCCACCTCAGCAGACTGTGGTCGCGCGTTCCAGTCTTCTTCCTCCTCCAGCAAGTTTTCCCAGGTCATTTCCCAGAGCAATTGCAGGCTTTGCTTGCTGCTCCTGGCAGATGGATTGTCTTACTCAGTGCTGTGGTTTTGTTTTGCCAATAGGAAGAATTTGTGTTGCATCAATCCTTTGTCTTAAATTTTCAGAAATGACTCCACATTGTATACAATTTAATGGTTGTTAGGAACATGAATTGCACGTGACTGCAATGAATAGTACCTTGGATGGCAGTTTTTAAAACTGTACCGGATACTGCAACTTTTTGGTTCATTACATACCTTCAGTTTATATGTAGTCAGAAAACTGAGCCCATAGAGAGCAAGAGCCTCATCAGAAGTCACATTATTCTCATTGCTGACCTACTTAGCCCACAGTGACATCTTATTACTGAATGGCTAGTAGACCCAAGATTGGGGAGACACATGTGAAATAGTATCTTACAAAATTTAAAGAGTGTCAAAATTTGTGGTAATTGTAATGAACAGTATTTTAGTGCAACACCTTTAAACATAAAAACCAGTGCAAAAATATCTGTGACAAACAACACATCAGATTTTTAAATAAAGATGGTATTTGTCATACTGATTTTTCCTCTTTTGTCTGGCCCCATTATGGCTCAGCACAGCACTGATGGGTAGGAAGGTGTCCATCATAACAAAATAAAAACAGAATCACTGTCACATTTCTATGGCTCCTTTGGTTCTACTTTCTCAAATCTCTCAACTATAAAAACCACAGAACCCTGAAAAACATTGTACCAGCAAATGTTTGCTCTGTGTGGCCTCCATCTTTTCGACAAATAATATCCTGGTGCCTCCTGATCTTTTAGGGCCTTCCACTTAGGTACATTAGATGGAACTGTTAGCACCTCCAAAAAAAGTCCAACTATATACATTCATATCCTTCATGGAGCCTCAAAGCAAGAAAAATCTGTCCTGAGGAGAGAAAAGCTTAATATCAAACTTAATTTTTATTTAATATTAGTATATTTTGATATTTAATATATTAAAGTATCAAGCTATGTTGATTCCTCATAATAGGACTTTTGATTGCTAATGTGGCATTTTCAGGAACAAGCAGAAAATGTCAAAAACCAGTTTCAAGATGTCACATTAAGCCTAGAGAGAGAAGAGAGAGAGAGAAAAGTCATCACATAATCTCAAAATAAGGTTGCATACACCCATCAAGCCAATTACATTTATTTTACTAACTCAGAGAACAGACCAAAGGAGATTCAAAATGATCTGTGCAATTAGTTACTAGACACATAGTCAAGACTAGAACTGCTTGTACTTATTGTCATTCTACCAGACAAAGCAATAGCACTTAACCTTTGCTCCAGATTTTGACATTTATGGCTGAATATTTAAAAATTCAGAGGCCGGTGAGACATAATATCTTTCAATCTTTTGGAGCTTCCTGCACAGTTATCATAACTAATTTATTTATCCAACCATTGAGGATGTATGAAAACTTGAAACCCTGGCCTAGGGAGTGAAATTTCAAATAATTCATGAATAAATTTAGGAAGAGTCCATAGAGAAAAGAAACTGGGAAAGCTGAGAAAAACAGNCAGTGCATGGGTCTGCAACAATCCTTTTTTTTTTAATTTTATAAACTTTATTATCAAAAATCGCAAATAAAAAAACACTGCCACACACCAAAATTGACCAAACCCNAAGTCTATACATCTCAATAAACTTCAATACAGTTTGAATAGTGATTCTGAAGCTGTGGAGCTTCACATAGGATTTTACGCTCTATCAAATGTATTTTTATGTGCTTGTCCATCACCAAAAAACCCTTTTAAAAGCAACATTTAAACAGGTTAGAAAACTTAGTCAGCTAACCTCAGTCATCAGGCTCTCCTCAAGGTTTGCCTAGAAACACAAATGAACTTCCTGACAAGTATTACTCATGCCAAAGGGAGACCTGGCTTTAGACCTTTTACCCAGTTTCTCATTACTCTATCATATGAAATGTAAATTGAAAATTAAATAATGCAAAGTTAAATTTAAATACCAGTAACTTAGAAAACCCATTACAGTTCAATACAATTTGTGGAGAGAAAAGCAAACTGAGCAGANCCAATTTGCTNATTTGGTATTTTGGAAAACTGAACAAAAAATGTCAACAGCTAGTTTCTAGATGTCACAGCAAGCCGGGAAATATAGCTTATCAGTTCATCCGATTATAAATACTCGAGTTCTTCTTTAATGGGCAGGTGTTCCTAATCAGTGGTATTGGTAAAAATAAGTGGGTTGTGAGGTGAACTGCAGAGCAGTGTTTCAGCAATGAAGTGACAGAGATGCTGAGGCAAAATTACTTCTCATTTCATCTTTCATTTAAAGCAAAAATGGTAAAAGATGAGTCAACGACTGTTCCTTCACAATCAATGTTTTCTAAATTGCATTCTAATATGAAAAAATTATAAAGTTAAGTCTAGTAGACTTCAAGTAAACCAAAGCACTGGAGAAAATGAAAATGAAAATAACTTCATATATAGTTGACATGCAGATTAATTTTTATTCAAATAAAATGTTCCTGGAATCTTACTTCCAAATACTTAGTTCATAAATCAAATATAGAAATACCTGAGTGGTATTTTCTGATAATATTGCTCATGGTTATATAAAACAGAATAGCTTTGTTAACAAAATATGGAAATGCTTGAACAGAAAGCATTTTATCATTTTTCCATCTTTGAATGAAAGCCACCCTCCATATCCATGGTTTCCACATTCATGAATTCAGTCAACCTCAGATTTTTATCTATATTGAATATGTACATACATTTTCTTATCATTCATTAAAAATTATAATTAGTTATTGATAGTGTATTACATAGCATGTTTAATCTATACCTAATTTAAAATACAGTCATGCATGACATAATGGTATTTTAGCCAATGAAAGATGGCACACATAACAATAGTCCCATATGACTTCCAAAAAGCTAAAAATGTCCTATTGCCTATTGATGCCATAGTGTTATACCATATCATAACACGTTATTCATGTTTAGAGTGGTACCAGAGCAAACAATCCTACTGTGCTGCCCATCATATAAAAACAGCACACATCCAATCCTGCACAGAACCTAGTACTTGATAAGTTACTTAATTGCTGGTTTATGTATTTACTATCATGCTCTAATGCGCTCTTCCTTTAAAAAAAAAAGTGTGGGGCAGTGGTGGCACACACCTTTAATCCTTGCACTCTAGAAGCAGAAGCAGGTAGATCTCTGTGAGTTTGAGGACAGTCTGGTCTACAAAGCAAGTTCCAGGACAAGCAGACCTACACAGAGAAACCCTGTCACAAAAAAACAAAATGAAAGTAAGGACATTGACATAGGTCAGCAGGTAAAGGCTATTTGCCACCAAGTCTGACAACCTAAGTTCCATCCCTGGAACCGACATGGTAGAAGGTGAGGACTGATTCCCTGAAGTTGTCTTCCAACCTCCACAGAGGTTGCCCAATTTCCCACACACAAAATAAATATACAAATAAATGTAAAAAAACCCACCATGCTATACTGACAGCTTCACATCTTACATTTTTTCAATCTCTTGATTACANCATTTTTTCTTGTGCTTGATAAAATCTTGTGCTGTTTTGTTCATCATTTCGCCTAAGCTCACAGAATCCACCACTAATGTTCCCACTAAAAGGGACACATCAAGCTATTGATCTGGAAGTGAAACCAAAGTAAGTGAGGACTGTGAAGGCAGGTGTCAGCAGTTCTCACCAAGCAGGTCTATCCCACATTGTATCTATAATTTTGGCAAACCAGAACAAAGGGACAGAAGCTGTTAGAATCTGCCGAATGGAAAGCAAGAAGACTAACAACATTTTGGGATGGATCTTTATCAGATATGAAGAAAAATTAGCAACACAGATTGAAGACTAAACATTCAAGAGTCTCCCTCTAAGCACTGTGATGATCATGGACAAAGAGAAATGGTATGATAGTAAAGGAAAAGGCTGGACTTAACTATTATGTTGAGTCTACTTTTAGCTCCAGGTCACTTCAGTCACTCAAAGGTCACTTTTCATTATGTCATGTCAAAATAATCAATGACTCTGCAAGGGCTGGCATAAAGGCAACTGAAGAATTTTTATAGTTTAAGGAAGCTGTGAAGACATTTCCAGAACAAATCTTCAGTCTGGATACAAGCTCCCTGTTCTAGAAACAGATGTCTAAAGGACTTTTATCCATAAGGACTCCTGGTCAGTGTTACCAGGGAAATTGGGGTTCCTTCTTTGGATTCTTGTTCCCATTAATCAAAGAATTTAGAAACCAAGCAAGCTCAAGGACAATTTTATCTGAATTTGACAGGAAAACAACTGGCAGGTAAACTGTAAGTGCTGGAAGTTGCAGGAGAAGAGGAAAGGAAAAGGGCCATGCCTTTAAGACTTCAAGTAGGTTCAGTTATGGGGAACAGCAACTGCTGTGTGGCAGACAAGCAGCTGAGGGCATGCTCCAGAGAAAAAGGGAAAACATGCCCAAGCTTTTGCCAAAATCTGAAAGAAATGAATAGAAAAAGGAAAAGTTATAATGTTCTGAGGAACTCAGAAGAGGGAAGAGACCACCATGCTAGATGATGGAAGCTCAGAGAGTAACTGCATGGAGGAAGAGGATTCTGGGAAAGACAAAATTTCATTACAAGGATAATTAGTTCTACCCTCTCCTTAGCATGTCTTCAAGTGACTCAGATTTAGGGGTGAGGAGGTGAATTCCTGACCTGGTGGTTGATAGGTCCAGAGAGAGTGCACTAGGAACCAGATATCAAGAACAACCTTCAAAAGCTCACCCTCAGTGGTCTGTTACTACCAACCAGGCCCCACTTCTTGACTTTTCTTTTTTGAAAATAGATTTTTTTCATACAATATATTCTGATTATGGTTTCCCATCCTCCACCGCATTCGTTGCTCACCCCATTCTTCCCTCTCCCTCCCCATTTGATCCTCCCATTGCAATCTCCCACACACCTCATCCATTCATAACTATTTTATTTCCTCTTCCTAGGGAGATCCACCCTTCTCCCTTAGTCCCTTACTCTCTCTACCTAACCTCTGTGGTTATACAGACTATAACTTGCTTATCAATAATTTAACAGCTAATATCCATATATAAGTGAATACATACCATATTTATCTTTCTGGGTCTGGGTTACCTTACTTAGGTGATTTTTTTCTAGCTCCATCCATTTAACTGAGAATTTCATGATGTTAATTTTTTAATGACTGAGACTCCATTGTGTAAATGTACATTTTCTTTATCCATTCATCTGTTAGGGGACATCTATGTTGTTTCCAATTTCAGGCTATTATGAATAGAGCAGCATTGAACACGGTTGAGGTCATTTCTCTGTGGTAGGATGGAGCGTCCTTTGGGTATATGCCCAAGAGTGATACAGCTGGGTCTTGAGGTAGATCAATTTCCATCTTCCTGAGAGATTGACACACTGATTTCCATAGTAGCTGTACAAGTTTTCAATCTCACCAGCAATGGATGAATGTTCCCCTTGCTCCATATCATTGAGAGCATAAGCTGTCATTTGTTTTATTGATATTGATCATTCTGGACCCTCCCTCAGAGACTGAAACTACTCCCTGAGACAGAGCCTGCCAGCGCCAATTGGACTAAGAGGTAAGTCTTTGTCCTCATAGCTGAATACCCCAGCCCCTAGGCTTTGGGCCCAGGGATACAACCCTGTGCCCCCACACCACCACCCATTGCAGTCCCAGTTTCGGGCCAATAGACATGTCTCTTGCAGATAGCTCAGACTATCACCATCCCCCACCAGATCCTGTAACCCTCAAACCCAACCTCACCCAAACCCCACCCTCCCTTGAAGACTGCAACTGCTCCCTGAGACAGCCTACCAGCGCAAATTGGACTAAGAGAGGCACCCTGAGACACAGAGTCCATCAGCACTGATTGGACCAAGAGCCCTAATTAGAAGACCAAGAGCTCCCATTGGACCAAGAGTATCCATTAGACCAAGAGAGGCTCCCTCAGACACAGACACCACTTGCATTGGGTGGAGGAAGAGATGGATAGATACTAGTGCAAAAATACAATCAACAACATAAAGACGAATGTGGCTCTATCAGAACCTAATGGTTCTACATCAGCAAGACCTGAACATCCCAATGCAGAAGAAACAGAAGAAATTGACCTTAAAAATGACTTTAAGAAGATGATAGAGCCTTTAAAGAGGAAATGAAAAATTCCCTTAAAGAAATCAAAGAAAAGACAAAAAATTGGAAGAAATCAATAAATCCCTTAAAGAAAGCCAAGAAAAAGCAACTAAACAGTTGAAGGAAACAGTCCAAGATTTGAAAACTGAAATAGAGGCAATAAAAAAGACACAAACTGAGGGAATGCTGGAAATGGAAAATCTGAGTAAATGAACAGGAACTACAGATGCAAGCATAACCAACAGAATGCAAGAGATGGAAGAGAGAATCTCTGGTGTTGAAGATACGATAGAAGAAATAGATTCATCAGTCAAAGAAAACACTAAAGCCAAAAAAATCATACCACAAAANGTCCAGGAAATTTGGGACACCATGAAAAGACCAAACCTAAGAATAATAGGGGTAGAAGAAGGAGAAGAATACCAACTCAAAGGCACAGAAAATATATTCAACAANATCATAGAAGAAAACTTTCCCAACCTAAAGAAGGAAATGCCTATGAAGATATCAGAAGCTTACAGAACACCAAACAGACTGGATCCAAAAAAAGAAAAGGCCCCTTGCCACACAATAATTAAACCACTAAACATACAGAATAAAGAAAAAATATTAAGAGCTGCAAAGGAAAAAGGCCAAGTAACATATAAAGGCAGACCCATCAGAATAACACCTGACTTCTCAATGGAGAGTCTGAATGCCAGAAGGTCCTGGACAGAGACTAAGAGACCATGGATGCCAACCCAGACTATTATATCCAGCAAAACTCTCAATCGCCATAGACGGAGTAAACAAAACATTCCATGATATTGATCATTCTGATTGGTATAAGATGAAATCTCAAAATAGTTTTGATTTGTATTTCCTTGATGGCTAAGAATATTGAACATTTCTTTGTTTCTCAGCCATTGAGTTTTCTCTTTGTTTCCTGTTTAGATCTGTGCCCCATTTTTAATTAGGTTATTTGTTTTCTTGATGTTCAAACACTCTTAATCTAATACTACTACCTGTAATGTATGTTTACTAAGACTGAAAATAATGGAGGATAAGTAAAGTTAGAAACAACTTTAGACTGGGCATTAATAAGCAATTTCCCTAACAAGTTATTGGCCATTCATTCTCTGCCACAGGTAAATTTCATTAGTCTCCGGCCATTCATAGGTAAGTAAGTCCAGTCTTTCTCCATTCTACCAGGACATCATTCTAGACTTATGGATTCAGGCAGATAAAATAAAAGGAAGAAGCCAAATATAAGGATAACTAATAATTTCACAAATAATTTATTCAAATACATGATTTTTTTCAGTCTTGTATTTCCAAAACTTTTATCTTATTTAAAGTTACTATTCAATAAAACAAGTATAAGTGAGTGAGTGGGCAGACAATGAGGAACAGAAACTGGTTCAGTCTTTTAGCAAATTGGTTTGAGATGCTGAGTCCTGGGAACAACTTGTCTTCCCTATGAAGGATTACCTGGTCTGCCCCAGCCTGTTGCCAAGAAGGATGCTAGCCCCAAACCACTATGTCTTCTAACTGCAAGAGAAGCCAGAATCCAGTGNGTATGCATCTTCCTAATTTTAATGATTATGGCTATTCTAATTTTGCAGTGTTGTATGTGCCAAGTATGACTCATACACAGCACAAAGGTCAGCCTTAAGGTTCCTATCTCATATTCTTGGGTTCTTCTATACTATGTGAGATGCAGAATATGGGTCTAAAATGCCTTTTTTTCTTCTTGATTTTTCAAGACAGGGTTTCTCTGAGTAGCCCTGGCTGTCTTGGAATTCACTCTGTAGACCAGGATGACCTTGAACTCAGAGATCCGCCTGCCTCTGCCTCCCAATTGCTGGGATTAAAGGTGTGTGCCACCACACCTGGCTAAAATGTCTATTTTAAATATTAAGTAGTACAATGTAGCTTACAAAAGAAGAATTTATTAAATACATCTCTTTCATAAATAAAATTATAAATGTTATAAATAAATGTAACAAATAAAATTCCAAATATATAAAAATAAATTTTATAAAATAAAATTAATAAATAAATGTTTTATCTGCATGTATATATGTGCACTATGTATGTGTCTGGTGCCCAGGGAGGCCAGAAGATGAAATCAGATCCCCTGGGAGTGGAATTACAGACAATTGTAGCCATCATTTGGGTGCCAGGAACTGAATCTGGGTCTTCTGGAAGAGCAGCCAGTGCTCATAACTGCTGAGCTATCTCTCCTACCCCAAAAAAAACATCCTTTGAGGATCAAGCTGAGGAATGGGGCTGAGTCTTAAGACCATTGGATCCAGGCACTTAAATCTAACCAAATTGTCTAGTGGTCATGGGTAATTTTCTCTGAATGGCTACCACCTCTCTCCCTTTCTCCTTTCCCTCCCTCCATTGCTCCCTGCCTGCCTCCCTTCCTTATAATGTGAACATCTATATGGTATTCCAGATAAACAGATACCAGAATAGAGTAAAATAAATAATGAGAAGATCTGAGTTTGCAAAATCATCTCTGCTAGTGAGGACTGAGAAACAGCAAACTTTTTAGAATTGAATCATATAATTCTTTAACATCCAGATCAAGTTGAGGTTCTTTAAAGTATCTGGTGGAATTCTGACTACCTCCCTAAAACTCCCAAAAGTATACCCATACCCACACCTGGCTTTCCTCTTCACTGGCCCTGGCTCCTATTATTCTCAGGTCCATGAAGAGTAGTTAAGTGAAGACTGGGCTATATTTTGCCTTTGTCCCACCAAATATTCATTTCCTAAGGCTACGATTTTAGGAAAATCCATTCACAGTCTGTCTCCTGTCCCCCTTTCTGAAATTCTATATGATATCATGAAACAAAATGAATCCTACTGTGTGCTTTCTGAAGTACTCTCACTTAAATATAGGCCCCTCACTCAAAAATAATATATATTAAAAACTAACAGCCTCTGCCTGAATAGGCCTGAGTTCCGAAGCTTCCTTGAAATGCTTACAAGAGGCTCCGGGAATTGAAACAGTATAAAGTCACAAAGGTCAGGATGCCCGGAGGACTATCTGAAAGCAACTGATTAACCACAGAATGCCCCAACTCCAGAGATAGTCTTTAGGAGAGGTCTTGTGACAAACAAACAGGCCAAACTTAAGGATGAAATAACCAGATAACTCAGGAACCTAAAAGTAAGCAGAGATAAGCCGCAGGAACTGTAAAAATTCCTAAGAGTAAGCTGGTAAAAGAATAAACCCGTACTAACCTCCCTCCCCTTTGAGAAATCTTGTGACTTTCGCCTTTAAAAACTAAGCTCACAGAGCAGGGACAGATTTCCTCTCTGTCTTGCCTCAGGGCACTGCAGACGGAATCTCCCTGCCTGGCTTGTATTTCGAGAGAATAAACCTTGCTGTTGCATTCTGGACATCCTCAGTCTCCGGTGGTCTTTTTGGGGGTCCTAATCTGGGTATAACACTTTCCATTATAGTTATTGTTAAAATTCACAATGGAAACNGGATTAAGTACCAGCTATGTTGCTTATCACTTGTTTTCACTTCAGAAGTCATCTGCCTGTCTGAAGCTTAATTTTTCATTTTTAAAGTAAAGCTATTCATCTGGATGCCCATGTAGTTGCAATACTACTCATAATAGCTAAATATGGAATTAACAAAGCTGCTTATCATCACATGAACACAGAAATTAAAAATGGTATTTACATAATAGAACATTATTTGGCCATAAAAATGAACGGAAACCTATCATTTGCTGCAAATTAGAAGAAACTGGAGAACATTACATTAAGTGAGGTAAGTCAGACACAAAGACAAATACTTGATGTTCTCCATCATATGTGGGCGCTGAAAACATTAACAGTGTAAATAGTAATCACTAGAGGCTAGGATACATGGGAAAGATGGAAGATGGGACCAAAGCACAAATAACAGTAATTAATGATAGTAGTAGTATTCTTCAGCACAATAAGGTACATAAGTGCCAATAATCCACTACAAGCTACAAACACAAAGTAATGATAAGGATATAGGAATATTACCCTGCCTGGATCAGTAAGTACATATTGTATGCACATATTGAATACAATATTGTACCTCATAAATATGTACAATTTCTATTTGTTACTCATTTTTAAGTTTAAAGAGCTATAAATTGTAAGTGNTTTATTTCTTCATTACTTATTGAATATATCTTTTGAACTACTATAATGTGTTTTATAACCATGCATAATAATTAATAAAATTGTTAAATGAAATGAAGGTGTTTGTCTTAATTAGGGTTTCTTTTGCTNTGAATAGACACCATGACCATAGCAACTCTTATTAAGGAAACATTTAATTGGAACTGTGTGATGATTTAAATAAAAACGGCCCCCATAGGCCCATAGGAGTGGCATTATTAGGAGGTGCGGCCTTGTTGGAGGAAGTATGTCACTGGAAGATGGGCTTTGAGGTTTCAGAAGCTCAAGTAAGACTTACTG
The DNA here is from genome assembly GCA_001675575.1 of Neotoma lepida. NCBI lineage: Eukaryota > Metazoa > Chordata > Mammalia > Rodentia > Cricetidae > Neotoma > Neotoma lepida. The sequence continues at coordinate 110,641 of LZPO01076028.1, read as the reverse complement.
GCTCACTGTCTCTTCCTTCTGCCTGCAGATACAGATGTAGAATTTTCAGCTACCTCTCCAGCACCATTTCTGCCTGCATGCCACCATGCTTCCAGCTATGACAATAATNAACCAAATCTGTGAACTGTGAGCCAGCCCTAATTAAACGTTTTCTTTTTATAAAAGTTGCTATGGTCCCAGCTGCAACACTCAGGAGAGCAGGCCCTGCAATTTGCCAGAGCAGCACAACAGAGCCAACTCTGTTAGCTCAGGTGGGGGTGAGCCAGACCTGAAGCCATGAGAATGGGAGAGCTCTCCCTATTTCTCATCTGTCTTGTGGTTTCATGGCCTGTGGCAGGTGGGAGAGATGGCCCTATGATCATATGCATGAGAGAATTACCCCTAATTCCCACCAGCTGCAACACACAGAAGAGCAGGCTGTTGTGGAATATTATTTCAATGTGTTGCATTTTTTCCTACTGCTTTTGTTAACAATGCAAAGATGTGCTATATTTGTTTGATTAAATAAAATTAATCTGCAAGCAGGAGGCTCAGTCAGAAAGTAGCTGACAGGAAGTGGAGGAGGAACCAAGGAGCTAGGGTTCCTAAGTGGAGGCTAAGCAGAAGGACACAGGTTTTTTGGAAGACACAAGCAAAGGGAGAAGGTTAGTTACTTGCTATTCAGCCTCTCTGTGAGAGGAGAATTCCACTTCAACCTTTGAATCATGAGTTCTTTAGAGGGATAGAGATCTAGATCCCCTTAATAGCTTTGAAAGAGTTGGTGCCTGAGGGAACAGAATTCCCTCAGGCTGTGGCTTTTGAGTATGGGGGAGTTGCAGTTGTTGATTAGGACAGCAGTTGCTTAAGGGGAAGTCACTGTAACTAATAAAAAAACAGGCAACAACAGCAGACCCTACACCTTGCCAGGGAAGCACAATAGATCCAACCTTGTTAGCACAAGAGAGAAATTGTGAGCATGGGAGAGCTGTCCCCACTACCCATCTGTCTTGTGGTGATAAGGGCAGGGAAGAGTTGCCCTCCTCCTCCCCCAAGCCCATAATGTTGGGGCAGGTGGGAGAACTGGCCCTGTGATCCTAAGAGTGGGGCAGCCAACCCTGTTAGTGCAGGTGTGGGTGAGTCAGCCCCAAAGTTATAAACATGGGCGAGCTGTCCCCATTTCACATCTGACAGACCAACCCTACAGCTGCCCAGGCCCAGACCGAAGAATATGACTTGGCCCACCACATCATCCATCCCATCTATGATCTGCTAGAGAACATGAAGGGACCTGACCTGCAGACCCAAAGCTACAGGGTCTCTACAACATAGACCAACAACAGGATATCCAGGAGGAGCCCAAGTGAGTGCCCAGAATCAATAAGGTAGTAGAAACCAGAGACCTGGAACCATACCAATGACTCTTTGCAATGAACATTTACGAGTAAAGATATATGGACAAAGGGGTACACAGTATGACTCATGGTGTCACACTGCAACTTCCATGATGAGATTTTTAAGTATTTCCTTTTTTATTTTATTTTCTCTTTCCTTTTTTCTCTTAAATGTTGTTTTATTTGGGGGATATGCAGGGGTGGTGGCCAGATGCAAAGGCACAAAGAAATGAATGGGATTAAGATACATGGTGTAAAAAACACAGAATAAATAATTTTTTTTTTAAAAAAGTTCCTGTGGTCATGGTGTCTCTTCACAGCAATAAAACCCAAACTAAGACAGGCTGGCTTATAGTTCAGAGACAGCATGCAGGCAGAAATGGTGGTAGAGAAGTAGCTGAGAGCTCTACATCTTGATCAGCAGGCAGTAGGAAGAGAAAGTGAGCCACTAAGCCTGGCTTGAACTTCTGAGACCTCAAAGTCCACCTCAGTGACACAGTTCCTCTAACAAGGCCACACCTACTCCAACAAGGTCACCGCTCCTAATATTGACACTCCCTATGGGCCCATGGGAGCCATTTTCATTCAAACCACCACAATGTTAANGAGTTATACCTTTCATGTACCTTTTGTGGTACAAAGATAAAATCTGATGCCATTTGAAAATATACAAAACTGTATTAGTTTGAGTNTGCAAAAGTAAAACAGCTTACATTCAATTACAAAGTTCTACAGCTAAGACTTGCAGCACTGAAATAGTTTTAATGTTCCGTAAAATCCCTGCTTCCACCTTCAAAGTTGCCTAGTTGTACTACATTGTACAAACTAGAGTTTGAAGATACAATCATTCCTTCATTATGGTTGCTTCCTACAGTATAAAATCAACTGTTATGCTTTAGCACTAAGTTTAGCAACTGGCTCCACTTTAATGCTTTTTTATTCAGACCTAACCTTGTGGCACAGTATCTTTTCATTGTATTCCAGTCTTTCTCATCAATTTTATATTTCTTAACTATCCTTTATGGTATTTATGACTTAAAAAAAAGTTCAAATGAACTTATCTGAGAAACAGGAGCCACCAAATATTCAAACTTTCACTTTTCCTAGTGATCTCTCAAAATATTTATAAAAGATAAAACTCTTTAACAGCAAAACTGAAATTTTAAATTATTTATAAGCAGAGGGGAAGATTAGGTATTGCTGAAACAAGAAGATTTTGCACTCTCAGTATTTTACATGATTTTACATGCACAGTATGTTTTTAAAAGTTTACTGAGCCCACATTTAGTAATAAACGCCATGGGATGTCTGGCAGAAACTCCCTGCCACAACAGTTTATATCAGCCATCTGTGTCTGTAAGAAGCTTCCAGATCGTCTGCCACCTGATTCACTGTCCCAAATCTTCTCACTTCTATTCACAGGCTTCTTTCAATTTTCAGTGTCTACTATATCTATCTACCCTAAGAGGAAGAAAATATTACCAAAACACTACAGTGTTACATATTTAAACAACTAAAATAAGACTGAAAANCTTTTAACAACTAATTCAGTTTGTAATGGATAGACAAAACATTAAGAATAAGTGAAGTCAGAGTCTAACAGGAGTGTGGGTGGAGACTGAGCCTCCACAGGTGTTTTCCTATGCAGACATTCATATCCAGTCATCGTATATGTACTATGATTCCTCCATTCCAGGTGTGGTGGTTTGAATAAAAATGGCCCCCATAATCTCATAGAGTGGCACTCTATTAGGAAGTGTGGCTTTGTGTGAATGGGTATGGCCTTGTTAGAGTAAGTGTGTCGCTGTGGGGGCAGGCTTTGAAGTTTCCTATGCTCAGAATACCACCCAGTGTCTCAGTTAACTTCCTGTTGCCTTCTGATCACAAAGTAGCCAGCACCAAATCTACCTCCAGGCCACCATGCTCCCCCTGCTGTGATGATAATGGACTGAACCTCTGAACTGTAAGCCAGCCACCCCAATTAAATGTTTTCCTTATAAGAGTTGCCATAGTCATGGTGTCTCTTCACAGCAATAGAAACCCTAACTAAGACACCAGAATTCAGAGGAGTCTCTGAATTAACAGCTTGGCTTTGGAGAATAGACTTACAACCAAGAAAGAGAGAATAGCTAAGTACCATAAAGGCTGGCTGACTTTACAAGCTGCTTCTCTGAATTCCATTTGTTAACCAGCATTCTATACCTATAATAAAGCATCTGAGGCAATCAACTGATGAAGAAGAAGGTTTATTTTGTCTCAGTGTTTTAGAGGTTCAGGTCTGTGATTCCTCGGCCCCATTGCTTGTGAGGTGAGGTATGCTGAGGCAGGGCACATGGTAGAGCAAACACACTTACTTCATGCCCAGGAACAAAAGTAGGAAGAGGAATTGCAGTCTACAGTTCCCTTCAAGCCACATCTTCAAGAACTGAAAGCTCTTCCACTAGGCTACACTTACTAAAGTTTCCACCATCTCCCTGTGGGGCTACCCTGATGATCAAAACTTTAGCACATGAACCTGCAGGAAACATTCAAGATCCAAACCATCACATGCTCAAAATCCATTGCTCTCTTCACAGTGCAGTGGGGTGAACAGAGCTTTCAGTGTTACATCTCAGGTTTGTCATCGGCTCTGTGCTTTCAGGCACGTTACTCACCCCCCCCCATATACTTCTACTCCCTTCTTTCTAGCCCACCTGTTAGAACTCTATAAAATTTTAATGAGGTATATTTGTAGATGTCTTATATGTGGGTACTCAGGTTTCTAACAGTGCTTTTAATGGGACCACAAGTTTGACTTGCATGTTAAGTAAGTGTCTGATTTAATGATAAAAGACAGTCTGTTTCTCCATCCTAACATACAAAGATTAGTTTACAAACTCCTATCTTCTCACAATTCACTACTCTCTGCTCTGGCATCCATTTATCTAAAATAATAAAGCCCTCCTCTGTGCCAGATACAAACTTAGAATGACATCCCATTGCAATACTGTTTTGGCAGACAATCTTCTCCATGTAGCTGCAGAACAATTCAGTAAACCTGTTAACTGTTTCATCTGTTACCTGGAAGTGCTAAAAAACACTTTATTTGGGGGTTTTCCTTGTAAGATGGTTTGAGGGCCATTCATATTAAAATGTTAAGTCCATTACTTCTTTGTATAATTAAAATTGAAGTTTAATCTTCAGCACCAAAAAATAGTGAAGTCTAAAATGAAACATATTGCAAATAGCTAAGTAGCCATGGTAGAGAAACGTTAGTTTCTNAGGAAAGTAGCTTTAACCACACCTGATATCCTCAACACTCCATACATCTTAGGGCTGAACATTCTACCACAAGGTAGTTGGGTGCTTAAAGACTTAAAAGGAATGGGTAAAAAGAGAATTCTGGGTAATCAGTATCTGCTGTACCTGAAAGGCATATTAAATAGTGTCCAACACAGGTATAATAGTCTTTGAACTGCATAGGTGCTTAGGTTTAATGATTAAGATTTAACTATAAAGAAAATGTAGCAACAATTATAACAATTCCAAGTTAAATTAGTGCAAACATTGGAAAGAGAATTGAGAGAAAACTAATGAATAATTTTATGAAGTGTCAAAAGCAGCTGACAAGAAAAATAATCATATTAATTAATACCAACTGGCTTCTCAAAATATATCCAGAGCCCCTCTTGGGATATGTGACTGCTGGGTCACAGCACAGAGACTCGTGTTGCCTTTGGAGCAAGTTCTGCATCTCTGAACATTCTGGACTGTGAAGAACCCTCAGATGGAGCAGTGATCTCACCTCACATAAATCGTACCAAGCTTGAGTAACCTCCATCCTGTACTCTCTGGAGAGTTGTCACCTCTCNATACTGTGTATGATATAACACGTTAATGTCTCAGGAGGTGGGAGGGGTGTGGATTTTCTATGTTAAGATGTTAAACTGAGTATGAGTTCAAGTGTTTAAATAAAGATAACTGGAACTTTTCAGGGCAAGTTGATGATCATCCTTTCCTTTCAATAACTTTTCTATCTAACTGGAAAAATATTATTTCTATGTGGAAGTTGAAGATGATAGAAAAGCACAAATAAATTAAACCCACTAGTAATCAATTCATTCTGAAAAATCCACAGTCATAATCTACTGTGTTTTTTGAAATATGGAAGTTTAACCAGGACTATGNTGATGAGACTAGTGACCAAGGGGAAACTGGCTCAATCAGATGCACAACTGTGCTCAGGGCAGGAAGAAAGGGAGTTAAAAAATGTTCTTTGTTTCATGTTATATGTNGGGGCATGCATGTGTGTATGCATTTTTGCTGTGCTAGTGCACATGTATAACTGCATATGCACATGAGGGTGTGTACATGTGGAGGTCCAAGGTAATTGTCAGAAATCATCTGTGATCACCCTTCTACCTTATTCATTAGGTCAAGGTCTCTCAATCAAGTCCAGTGCACATCAATATGGCTAGTCTATTGAGCTGGTCTACTCTGGAAATCCCCTTGTGTTGCTAGATTTCCAGGTGGACTTCCATGTCTACCCAGCATTTCCTATGGATTTAAAGACTTCTGTCTTAGGGTTTTTATTGCTGTGAAGAGACTCCATTACCACAGCAACTTTTGTAAAGGAAAACATTTAATTGGGGCTGGCTTACAGTTTCAGAGGTTTAGTCTGTTATCATCATGGAAAGAAGCAATGGTGGCATTCAGGCAGTCATGGTGTTGGTGAAGGAGCTGAGAGTTCTACATCTGGATCTACAGGAAGCAGAAGGAGACTGTGTACCACAATGGGCACAGCTTCAGTGTATGAAATCTCAAAACCCATGGCCATAGTGACACATTTCTCCCAACAAGGCCACACCTCCTATAGTCCCACTTCAGATGGGCCAAGCATTCAACCACATGAGTTTATGGGGGCCATTCCTATTCAAACCACTATAGCACCCAAACTCATACTTGTACTGCAAACACTTTAATAATTAAGTCATCTCTCCAGCACACACACACACACACACACACACACACAAAACATGCTTTAAGGAAATAATAAAATAAATTGTCTTGGCAAAAACTAGGTAGACTGTGGTAGGATTTTTACATTCCAACTTTCAAAAGAAACCAGCTGACAGGGGCAGAGAGGTCAAGATCAAGGCNTTCACCTTTGTACCCTTTGTACTTAGTTCACCTGGAAAGAAGGAAGGAAGCCTTTGCTGTCACTCATGATGGGCATGCTCCCACTCATGATTTCCTCATGCTTTTGGACCAGCAAGACAGTTAAGGGAGAGAAGTGACAAGAGAGCTGCTTGCCTTCCCATAACTGTCATAATCAAATGTGAAAAGAAAAATGTATAATAAAAAGGAAAGCACAACATAGAGATTAGGAAAATTCTCAACCTGGCTGTGAAAGGATCAAAAGCCTGTTTGGCAGAGGACACAGGAGCATGGTCAAACTACTGTTCTGTATTAGGATACTAGTATGGTTACAAGGAAACAAGATAGTATCCTTAAAGCCATGTGACAACCATCAATCTTGACAGCATTCCTGAAACTGCTCATGCTGCTCTTTCCACCACTGGCACATAGTACCAGGAACCTAAGAGCATAATAAATCTATAAGAAGTCCACACCCAATGTTAAAACTGGCCCTTGAGTGCAGTGAAGGCTTTGTAGGCTTGGGTGAGCTTAACTCAGGAGTTAGGGTGCCAAGAGCTCAGAGTTGCTGAAAGCTTCTACTGAATCACTGGCTGTGGGTTCTTGTCTCACAAAGAATGANACCAAAAGGAAATGAGTTTTAGAAAAGAGGTTATTATGGGTGTTTTAGTTACTTTTCTATTTCTGTGAAGAAATACCATGACCAAGGCAATGTATAAAAGAAAACATTTAAATTTGGGGCTTGCTTACAGTTTTTGAGAGTTAAGTCCATGATCTTCNTGGTAGGAAGCATGGTGGCAGGCAGGCAGGCACTGGAGCAGTTGCTGACAGCCTACATTTAATCTGCAGACATCAGGCAGAGAGAGACACAGGGCCTGGCATGGCCTTGTGAAACCTCAAAACCCACCCCCAGTGACACACCTCCTCAAACAAGGCCACACTTCATGGTCCTTCCTAAACAGTCCACCAACCAGGGCCAAACATACAAATATATGAGCCTATGGGTGCCATTCTCTTTCAAACCACCACAATAGGTTATGTGGAAATGAAAGAGAAAGCAAGCAAGCAAAGTTCACATGTAGCAGGAGTGGGGGCCAGAGACAGGAAGTCTAAAGACACCAGTCTAGAGACTTTTCATAGGACTTACATCTGAAACTGTGTAGCATCATAAAGTGTCTATGGCCTCACCATGCCAGAGCTGGANTGGGGGTTCTACTACTCATCAATACCTCTGGCTGGAACATTTCTGGCATGCCTGGTCTCCAACCAAGGCAGAACTAAAACCAGGACATGAATCAGTATCTGAATCAGAACTGCTTACTTGAAAGTCCCCTGTCTCTGTCTCCATGAAAAATATCTATCTCCTCAATTCTATAATCAATGGAGGAAAATTGAAAGACTTTTGATTCAGAACAAAGCAAGAATTCCAACTCACAAACTTCTCCACTTCTATTCAACTTATTACTAGAAGCCCTGGCTTTAGCAATGAGTTAAGAAAGGAAAACAAAATTATACCTGCTTGGGTATGTCATCATGCCATAGAATTAAATTTTATAGTCCATAGAGTTAAAAAGATTATATTAATGAATTGATTAAAATTGCTGGATACAAATCAACATTAAAAAATCAATTGCATATTATGCTAATAACTGCCTATCAGGAAAGGAAACTCAAGAAACAATTCTACTAATATGAGAATAAAAAAAGAACAAAATTTTCTTCACACTTTAGAGATGAAGAAGCTGAGACAGACAGCTGACCTCAAATCACAAAACTATGAAAGTGATAAAGTTAATATTCAAATACTGATCTGTTTCAAGAAATTCACTCTCTTCCCCCAGAACAGTAACACTCTCAAGTCAGTGTAATGGTTCATGACTAGAACAACAGCCCTCAAGTCAGTGCAACCATCCATGACTAGAACAACAATTGCTACTGCTTTATAAGGTTGTAAGTCTGAATTAGATGCAATATTTTAACCTTCAACTTCTCAGTTGCATTTATCTGGGCACCAAACAAAAAAAAATTGATATGGTGATACACACCTGCAATCCAAGAATTCAGGAGACAAGGGAAGAAGATAATCGTGAGTTAAGAACAATATGAATCACAAAGTGAGTTCAAGTTCACCATGGGCTATGCAGGTGAAATCCTGCTAAAGAGAGAGACAGAGAGTGACAGAAACAGAAGACAGACAGACAGACAGACAGAGACAGAAGCAAAGAGAGGGTTTGTTGAAAATTCAATTTTGTTGTATTCTGCATTCAGACTAAAAAATCCTTAAATTACATAAATTTTTTGTAGAGGACAAAAATTATAATCCAGTTTTCCTTTATTTTAACAGTATTTTACAAAAACCATCTATATGTATTATAGAAAGTTAGAAAATACAAATAAGCAAAATTGACTAAGCTATGCTTCTAAACAAGAAATTACAACTCTAATTGCAGTGTTTAGCATCTATGAATGCTATGAGAATGCATTTTTCTTAAAAAAAATCCCTTTTTTGAACAGTCAGATAAAAAAANTCTACTAAATGAGATATTTTAGCCATATTTTGTATCTGTGTTAGCAAGAAAGTAAACTAGGTTGCTAAGAAGATGCCTGAGAAAGGGAGCAGAGGAACAGAAGAGACTTGAGGTCCTAAGAGGTACAGTCATTGAAGANTTGCTTGCTCTCTTCTGAGCACCCACAATGCTGCTTAGCAACAGAGCTGAAGGTTGTCAGTCCAAACAGGCTAGAGGGAAATGTTCAAATGTACTTCTCAACCAAAATGCAAATGTTTTACAATGCTTCAGAAAGGAAGCAAGCCAGAGAATGGGTGGGCACAAAAAGTCTGAAATAGAAAAGGAAAACAGTCATTCCACAGATACTATTTAAATCCTATCAAACTCAACCTCTCCCTTTTTTTCCTTTCCTCTTCTGAGCACTTTGCATGTATTACTACATTTTATAGTTATTTAAATGACTTTATAAGTTTGTATTATTATACTTCCTTTCACAGTTAAGGAAGTAAGGCACAATAAAAAACAATGTCCAGAATCACACAACTAGCTAATAAAGGAATCAGGAATCAGGGAATATAACTCCAGATTCTAATTTCTCNTGAATGTTTTATTTTGCTACATTTAAGTGTTAATTCCCTGGTTAACCATGAAAGGGGCAGAAGAAATCAGTGAGATAAACTACCTCAGAGTAGCCAGGAAACATAAACACACCTTTCTAGATGAAGTGAGTGACTTCAATGTATAAAACACACATGTTGGGAGTTTCCTTGACAGAGTATTTAAAAAGATGATTTTGACTAAGTAATCTCAATAAGAAGTCACCTCGGCAAGCCCAAAGCTCTGTATCACAGCCCTGAGTCCTCCACAACACAAATGTCCACAAATCATTGATGGATGTCTTTGTTAGGGTTTCTATTGCTGTGAAGAGACACCATGACCACAACAACTCTTATAAAGGAAAATATTTAATTGTGGTAGGTAGGCTTACAGTTCAGAGGTTTAGCTCATTATTGTCATGGTGGGTGATACAGCAGCATGTAAGCTAACATGGTGCTAGAGAAGGANCTGAGAGTTCTACGTCTTGATCTGCAGACAGCAGAAGCAATTGTGTGTCACAGTGAGTGTAGCTTGAGCATAGGAGACCTTAAAGCCCACCCCCACAGTGACATACTTTCTCCAGCAAGGCCATACCGACTCCAACAAAGCCATACCTCCTAATAGTGCCACACACTATGGAAGCCATTTTCTTACAAACCATCACAATGGGAAAAGAAATCTCTTCTTCAAGCTCCATTAGTGATTTCAAACGCACAACCACCAGAGCTTTGTTAAGCTGCTCTATTGTATAAAAAGAGATGGGGTGAGTTACAGGGAAAGAACACCATCGCATAAATATTCCACAAATCCAATGAAGATTGTGACCAAAATTCCCAATGACATCAATAAAATATCAAGGAACCCATAAAGACTTCTGTAAAGTAAGAATTCCAAGCAAAGACATAAAACTTTTAAAAAGCTCTAAAGCAGTCCTTACAACTTATTTATGCTTAAAGTGGAGGAGCATAGTGTATCTGGTCAGTTTCAGGGACTTCTTGTTTAAGCTTAAGGAGCTCCCAGCATAGTGGACTATTCTACCTCCCTTGGAACATCTTGTTGTTTCACCTCCTTCCTGATATCTTGTGTCTTAACAAGTTTCCTTCCAATATGAAAGGTCTTAATCTTGAAGGAAGATGCTATGCCATACCCCAGAGCCAAGTCTATTAATTCAGAGGAATACTTAGTAAAAATATTTAGAAATATGTAGTGTATCAATAAGAGATATATTACATCCTTATTTTGAATTCTTATGTTATGTCTTTATTTGTTCCTTGGATTTTCAATTATGTAACAGAGAATTTATTTTGGACAAAATTGGATCTGTGACTATATATAAACAACAAACAAACAGTGACATAGACCTGGGTGAGGTGGCATATACCTTTAATCCCAGCACTTGAGAGGCAAAGTCAGAAAGATCTCTATAGTTCAAGGCCAATCTGGTCTACAAAGTGAGTCCCAGGCCAGCTAGGGCTGCATAGTGAGATCTTGTTTCAAGAAAAACATTACATAGAACAAGGTCTTGACAAAGTCCCAACATAGAGAAGAGGAAGAGGAAAAAGCCCCACCTCTAACTATTTGAAATGGATAGTTGCTGGGAAAAGGACATCATACTGCAGGGCAGGTCCTGTGCTCGAAAGTATTTGGCTGACATAAATCAGACTTCATGTAATTTTGTGCTCTTGTTTTGTTTTGCGTTTGGGTTTTTGTTTTTGTTTTTGAGAAAGAGAAATAACATAAAGTTTGGTGGGCAAGGAGATGGGAAGGATGTAGGAGGAGTTGGGAAAGGAAAATAATCTGATAAAAAGTATATTGTATAAAATTCTAAAAAAAAAAAAATGAGAACATAATTTTTTTAAGAACAAGGTCTTGGTGGAGGGATCCTGAGCCTGACATCTTCTGTCCCCATGGAGTGGGAATGAATATCCAGCATGTGATAGATTCACCAACCCTGAAGCTTTCTGAATCCTGTAGTTCAAGAGAAATAGAATAAGATAAAAAAGACCAAATATTGGGTACCGATTTATTGGTTTATTGTTTATTTAGTGATTTATTTAAAGCACTGCTTGCATTGCCCATTTGCCAAGGATGGCTTCACTTGTTACCTGAAACAGAATGACCAGGAAAAATAGCTTAAACAATGGGTTGTTGACCTTAACAACCTGCTGACTGCCATTTACCCTTTTGTAAAATCCTGCTTGCTTGCCCCACCTTGTGGTTTTAGAGTACAAAATAAGAATACAAACTGGATCTGGAATCAAAGCCTTTCAGAAGCTATTCTGGTTTCAGTCCACCAGTAATATCTCTCTTCCACTCTCCTCAGTGTTGGATGCTTATTTCAGAAAGATTACAACACAAAAATTTGCTGAGATTAAAGGCATGCACCATCATGCTTAACTTGCCCAGGAAATTTTAATGCTGTGTTTCAGGAACCAAAATCAAGGACCATATGTTAAAACAAAAGATTCCTCTAGCACTTGTACTGCCCAGAAAAACTGTAACGGTTTCCAGAGCTCTGTACCAGGCATGGAAAGTAGAGACCATACATATCTATATCTATATCTATATCTATATATGATATTGATATATATGTGAGATATACATATATGTATATATATATCAGCCTATATACTTTAAAGATGTGCTGACCTCAGAATGAAACCAGGATATGTGTTACATTGGGGACGAGGTTTTGCTTTTGTTTCTACAGGAGAAGAAAGTTATGGATACCATCAAAATTGATAAGGGTTAGATTTGAACAAGAGAGACCTCTTAATTAAAAGAGGTGATAGTTCATCAACCAGCATGATCATTCAATTTAAACTAACTTATACCACTAACAAATGCTTTTCATTTAATCAGATATAANTTGCCAAAGGGAACCTCCCCAAAGTTAGGCGTGGGGAAAGGATTTTGTTTTTGTCTTTCAGGAGAAAGAAGGCTAAGGAATCTGAAGAATACTGGACAAATGAGACATCTGAAGAAAAGGGACAAATCATCCCGAAAAAAATGTCCTAAGAAAAAGAGTAAATTGACCTACTGGTATATCACATATAAAATTTCATGTCTTCCTAAATGTTTGTTTCTGCTGGTCTCACAGACACTTACCACAAATAGTCTTTATGTAGTCCCAGTTCAATCAAAAATTAAAGCTGGCTTTCAGTTTGAGAATGGCTCTCCCTTCTCTAAANCCAAGCATGTTTGTTAAAAAGAAAATGCAAAATCTCTGTATCATGTCAGAAGAGCCATCTGGTATGGGACAGAAGAAAACCAAAATTAAGGGACTATTATTCTACTGCCACTAATCTCAATTCTTTGGTTCTATTTTGATTCTTTTAAACTTTTATNAAGGTATGAATTTTATATCAAAATTTATGAGATTAATATATATATATTTTAAACTTTTGTTATGATATTANTAGTCATATAAAGTACTAATTCTAGAAAAAAGGCTTCATTTAGCTGCCTATACATGTTTTTGTGTTGGAGTCTCTCTCAGTCTTCTGCAGGGAATCATGACCATGTCTAATAGCAACTTTGAAGTCTCCAAAAAGATAATGCGGCCCCACAACGACAATTTCACATGGACAATAATAATACCACTAAGCTGACAAACATCACCCTAAGATCAGCTTTGGACTGCAAACTGCTCAGGACAATTTGGAGATGGCTAGCTGAGATGATCCAGCCTCACAGACTATTTGAGTGAGGACTTGAGATAAGCCCTGCACTTTTGCATTATACAGAGACTGAACAACAAATGATACAGCTACCTTTCCCAGGACTTGACAATTAACCCAAAATTTTTCTTTGCAGGATAGCCTAAAGATGCCTTTACCCTCAAACAGTAGGAAGTAAATTTAAGAACAGGATGCCCACATTCCCAAGAGATGAGGTGGGTGGTTTTTAGTCTTTCAATGGGTTTTTGATAATTGTCATTGTTTAGGATAGTTGGCTACAAGTTGNTATTGTTAATGGTCAGGAAAAGGACTAAACAAAGAAGATTAGATTTAAGGTTCTTGTTTGAAAAAAAGAGAGGATATAGATAAAAGGTAGAGTATTGAATCTACTCTGAAAAGATATAGATATGATAGAATAAAGAGTAGNTTATTGAATCTACTCTGAAAAGAAAAAAGGGAGGATATAGATATGGTATAGATAAAAAGGTAGATTATTGAATCTACTTTTAAAAGACAACTACTAGTTTTAAATATTTTACATTGGATTGGATTTTTTGTATATTGTATATAAACTATGTATATTGCTACAAATTTGAGATTGATTTATATAGATATGATAAGATAGAAAGGTAGATTATTGAATCTACTTTTAGATGGCAACTACTAGTTTTTTACATTCTTTGTGTTTTATTAAATATTATGGAAAATTCCTAATATAAATGAAACCCAATAAATAGAATCTTGTAATAAACTTAATTTGTTTTTCCATACAAGTACTATAAATCTAAAATAAAGTGTGTTGGTCTAAATTATTTTGTCTTATTATTGAATTTAAGAATTTAGGATAATTTTCTTGTTCTTTCATAAAGAGAAAACAATATTTCTGATATGTATATAGGACATATAGAAGTAAAAGCAAGAGAATGATTTCTCAATGGAGTTTGTAGTATGCTAAGAGAACTATAATAAAATTGCCAAAATATTTATTAAAAATAAAGCATATGCAAAAAATGTTACAGCCAACCTTACATATATGAAGTGTTTTTACTTCAGTGTAAAACTTTTTT
>LZPO01076028.1:83547-95384 GCA_001675575.1 Neotoma lepida | reverse complement strand
ATTGATTTTGTTAGAAAATACTGTACATATATTTCTAATCTTGTTCAAGGTATTGTACCTGTACAGTTCATTTAACAATGTAATGCAATTTGCTAATTCTTGAAAGTTATTACTACCAACTATTAGGATATAAAGAAATGCAGGTTAGTAGTTAGTCATTGCAATTGAACTTGTAGTCATATTAGATATGTTTTCAAGGTCAGGCAGANATATATTTTAGATAGGTCATCTTCAAACCCTTCAGAGATCTACAGAATATGGCATTTANGATGTTTTAATAACATAGTTTTTTTTTCTTTTTTTTTTATGACTATGAAACATGTCTGCTCCTAGCAGCACCAATCTACTTTAGAGAAGATATGAGCATTGAAGAACCTCCACATGGAGTTAACTTTCACTGTGGCAAAAGTTAACCATTGGGCAAGAAAGCACCCTTGCATCGACTGCTGACAGTATGCTGTCCAAAGTGGACAAGCAGGACACAAATAAAAAAGGACTACAAATCCTTGCCAAGACAAGTCTGGTTACAGCTTTGGCAACAGGCATACTCTGAGGCCAGAGCAATATGGCACCATCGCTGAAGTGGCTTTGCAATCTGGAAAACATACAGCACCCCTTCCTTTGAAAGCAGCTGAACAAGCAGTGGCCTGATGGCTCCTGGTGTGCAGAGGAACAGTAGCTGGAATAGTTATTCTTGGGGGAGTANCTAGACTGCTGGAGTCTGGCCTTTCAATGGTAGACTGGCATTTAATAAAGGAGATGAAGCCACCCACAAGCTGAGAAGAATGGGAAGCCAAATTCCAAAAATAACATCAATATCCAGAATTTAAAATCCTGAATCATGACATGACACTGGCAGAAATCAAGTTTATCTGGTACATGGAATACTCTCACCAAATGTAGAGTCGAGCTGTAGGTCTTGCATACATCCTGTTTCACAAATGAGTCTGTCAGATATGCTAAGCCTGTAGGCTGAAGATGATGTCCCAACATTGCAGTCCAGGAAGCTGATTGTTNCTGTCATAACTCAAATTTTTTGGAAGTCGCTTGTTTGAAGTTCCTCTTTTACTAGGTAATATTATTTCCTTCTCGGGTCTCTGAGGAAGTTGAAGATTAGATAGTTGTAGTTACAGTTTTCCTTGTTAACAATTTCAGAAAAGAAACTCACTAAGAAATGTAAAGTGTGTAAGTTTGAAAGACATCAAAAGATAGTTTTCTGTTGGTAATACAAGATAGGATAGAAAGTGAATTAGGTACATTTTGGACTCACCAAAATAGGATAAATAATAGAATATATTCACTGAATTTGTCAAATGCAAATGGACTAGACATTGTTGATGTATTTATTGCTTGTATATATTGTATATACTTATTGTAATTATTGTATATAGTTTTTCTTATTAGTTATAACTTTCTTTATTTTATTTTTTATTTTAGACAAAAAAAGGGAAATGTGGCAATGTATTGTGTCCCCTAATATACTGTGTCTCCCAATAAAGTTTATCTGAGGATCAAAGGAAAAAGCCAGCTACTATAAGTAAACATAGAAGTCAGGCAATGGTAGCACATGCCTTTAATCCTATCACTAGAGAGGCAGGGGTCTGTCTGGATCTCTGTAAGTTCAAGGCCACACTGGGGAACAGAGCCAAGCATGGTGACACATACCTTTAATCCCAGCACTAACCATAGAGGTCTGGAGGTCTGTATAGACAGACAGGAAGTAACAGAGCTGGGCAGGAAGAGGAAGTGATGTAGCTGGGCTGAGAGAGCCAATGAGAGAACAAAACAGAAAGGCAAATTTGTGTGGGTATACAGGAANTAGGTCTCTTTGGAAGCTGCAGAGTTGGTAAGGTGAGGTTGGCTTGTGGCTTTTCCTATTCTTCTGATCTCTCAGGTGTTAACTGTGATATTTGGCTCTGTGTTTTTTAATTAATAAGACCGTTTAGCAATTCGTCTACAACTATGACGTATGAAAGAGAATTATTTTATGTTTTTTAAGTAAGAATCCCTTTCTAAATGAACACATGAACATGAAGGCTAGATAGATAACAGAAAAGGGAATGTTGGTAGATTAAACTACATAAAATTCCACATGAAAACAAAATGCCATAGATATGGTTAAAAGGAATCAATAAACTGGATAAAATGCCTATGTCAGGAGCTGGAAAGGGGATTCAGAGATTAACATTTACTGTTCTTGGAAAGAACCTGAGCTTAGTTCACAGCACCCATGTTGAGCAGCTTANAACTGCCTGCAACTCCAGCTCCATGGGAGCCAAAACATCTAGCTATGATGGGCAACTACATTTTTGTTAGACTAGGACTGAATTCTACTATCCATATTGAGTATTGACCAACTAATGACTTTGAAGGAAAGCTAGAAATAAGTATGAATGGTTTAGGGGTTGAGAGATGACTCTGCAGTTAAGAGCTCTGGCTACCCTTGCAGAGAACCTGGATTTGATTCCTAGCAACCAAATGACAACTCATAACTGTCCATAATTCAAGTCTCAAAGAGTCTGACCCCTCTTCTAGATGCCCTCTAATGTCCTCCATAGGTACAAAGCACACACATGGTATAAAAACATACATGCAGGCAAAACACCCATACATGTAAAAATAAAATAGTTATGAACAAAAAAAATGAACAGTTTATAGAAAAAGAAATGTAAAAAAGGCTTCTGACCTTCAAACTATAGCACACCAGGTCAGTATTGATTTAATCCAGTTTACTAAGCTCATGTGAGTAAGCCTTAAATATATGAAAAGACAATCAGCCTTCCTCATAATAAATACAAATTAAGGTTACTAAGAATTAATACTGTCTACTTACTAAATCAGCAAAATAAGAAAAACTGATGATAATATATTCTTTTGGGCAAAGCTTTGAGGGAACAGATATTTATGTATTACTGAGTAACAGTCTGATACAGTAGAACAATTTGACTATTATATAATTTGACTATATATATTTGAATATATATGTATATAAAATACAACTGAATAACCTTTGACTCAAAATTCCACTTAAGAAATTCACTCTGCAACACACATAAACACTTAACAAATGATGTATGCACAATGATATATGTCACTGATTTACTTGGAAAGACAGAAAAGAACCTAAATATCCATCAATAAGAATTGCTTAAATAAATAAATACAGTATAATATTACTCTGAAATCCTACACAGCTGCTAAAATGAACTCCCTGGATGCTATTATGGAATGAAGAATAAAGGAGTGTGAAATTTGTGTCTTATTATTTGTGTTTACAAAAGTAGAAAATGCACATGTGTGTGATTTGCTTATATGATGAGTATTATTATTCCTATTATTATCCCTATTATTCACTGGACTATCAGAGCAAATGTATAGGGTGCCTCCAGGGAGCAGGAGCTGGCCAGGAGAGAGGAAATGAAGGATATAGAATGGTCTGAAGTTCCTCAGAGTGTGTTGGAAACTTCATGCCAATGTAACAATGTGGGAGGTTGCCTAGTAAGAAGTGACTAGTTATGAGAGCTTGTCATCACAAAGGGTTTAATGTCATCATCTGAGTATGTTGATTATGTGAGAATAGATTGTTATTGAAGCCACAGTGGCCCCTTTTTACAGTCCTAATCTCACTCTTTTTTCCCTTCTANATGGGATAACACAGCACAAAGACCCTGGCCAAATGCCAGTGCTATGTTGTTTGTGTTCCCAGCCTCCAGAAATATATGCCAAATAAATTTCTGACTATAATAAATTATCCAATCAATTCTATTACAGCTAATGAATATAGAATGAAACATGAGACTTCAAATTCACAATCATAAATCCTAAAAATTCATAAATTAATATTGATATATTATCTAGTCAAATTACTTAATCAGGTTTAAACAGTGAACTAGGAACAGTCACACAATGAAAAAATAAAAATTAAAATTTGTAATGTCTAATTATATATATCATCCTAGGGTTAGCTTTCAAAACTGTGATAGGCATGCCACAATCCATGTAACTACAGAGGTTAGGTATAGAGTAATGGTCTATGGGGTAGCAGTGGATCTCCCAAAGAAGGGGAAATAGAATATATAGTTACAGAGAGACCAGAAGAACACAACAGAAGGATTAAACAGAGAGGAGGAGAGAAAAGAGGGATGAGGAAGGGACTATGGGATGGACAGACAACACTAAGGCCCATCTGTGGGGTTATATGGAACCTCTGTGACGTGCTATTTANGTATGTTCCAGACTCCTCTGGATTTTAGTATGTGTTGCTTATTTGGTGTTGTTCATGTTGATATAGTTCATCTTGTCTAGGTTATTATCCTTTATTCTTTCTGGATAATATTTGGTAGTTATTCCTATTGTAAATAGTTTTATATTAGGTTAAAACTTTCTTATTTAGACAATAGTGGGGAAATGTAGTGGATAGCTGTTTTGGCTTTGGCCTTGGGACAGCCCCTACTGTGACAACAGGTAATTATGACACCTGCCTAAGACCTCAGCCTAAGGCGTGGCTCAGGGGGAGCTCCTTAAGACTAGAGATGCCTACATGACCTGCCCTTTCCTTCTGCTTCTGGATCACTCACGGTCTTGGATGCCGACTGGGTGCCAAGCCAGAGTTCTCCGCTGGATTGTGTATCCTCTCCCCTGGATTTGTACTTGAATTCTTGCTGGTTATAAGTTACCCTAAAATTAAACTTTATAGATTGCTAGATAAACTATGTGGGTTTGCCTTGTAATTACTCATACAGAAGTGTCTTAAAATATATCTATATGAAAGAAATCTAAATGGAGTAACCAAGTAATGGGGGAGACAAAGCCCCAAATAAACACTTCACTCTATCAAATAGAACCTCCAGTGCTAGGAATGAATGAGTTACACCTAATTGAGTTGTTGGCCAATGAGGCTCCATGGAAAACACCAAAGAACTTATGCTGTTCCCAACTTACACTATTCCCAAGGCTATTGGTTGCTCTCTACAATCTGATGATAAAGCCTTACTGCTAAAGACAATATTCACATAACTCTTTGAACACATAGAAGTCAAAGCAGTACTAAACTAGAATGTTCACTCCTACTGACTAGTATTCATGGTACTGGAAGGTACTCTACACACTACTACCAGAGGAGAAAGGTAAACACCAACCTAGCTACAAACTCTTTGATCTACAATGAAGACCTGACTGCATGATATGCTGGAGCAGTGGTGGCACAAAAATTGTGAGAGTAACCAACCACTATCTGTTTGGATTTAAGGTCCACTCCACGAGATGGAACCCATGCCTGACACTGCTCTGGTGGTCAAGAACTTAAGAATAGCTGGACTATGGGCCTAGGGGAAAACCAAATACAATTGTTCTGCTAAAGGAACATAGTAAAAAAAAAATGACTCCTAACAATATTCTGCTATATTCATAGATAGTACCTTGTTCAGCCATCCTCAGAGAAGCTTCCTCTGGCAGTGGATGGGAACTAATACAGAGACCCACAGCTGGACAATATGCAGTGAATGAGTGATCTTGGAACACTCAGTCCTAAATGGGATGTATTCATCAAAACCCTCACCTCAGGACTCAGAGAACTATGTGGAAGAGGAGACAGAAAGATTGTAAGAGCCAGAGGGGATAGAAGATACCAAGGAAACAGTGTCTTCCANATACAAGAGGACTGACATACAGTGAACTCACAGAGACTGTGGCAACATAAACAGGGCCTATACAGGTCCAAGCCAGAAGGGGTCTTGTAACATGAATCTTAAAAGATCTTATTAATAAAAAAAACCCAGAGTCAGATATTGGAATGAAAGTTGAAAGATCAGACGGATAGAACAAGCCAGCCACAAATTCTTAGCACTAGAAAATCCTCAACTAAAGAGAGCTACTTTTTGCATACTCAAACCTGTATACCTTTCTGTGCCCTGCCATCTTACTTCCTCTCTCTGCCCAACTACATCACTTCCTCTTTCCACTCAGCTCTATCTGGATCTCAGCTCTGAGATGGGAAGTGGACATGATCTCCCATCCCTAACCAAGAACCATTCTCCAATTGATAACTGCTCACAAAAGAAAGTTTAGTTTTCTCCAGTGGAGTCTCACAAACCACACTTAAGTGAGGCCCCATGTCCAGCANTAGACCACCAATACAAAACTAACTAAATATGGATTTTGTGCATTTTTTTCTCATATTGGTTTGTTTGGGCATTTTTTACCTTTCTGATCTTTTGCTTGTATATTATGGTTTATGATTTTGAGGTTTTTATGGGATATGTGTATTGGGGGGGTTAGGGTATATGTATGTGTTTCTCATGCTTTTTCTTTGTGTTCTTGTTTGTTTTGTTTTTTTCTGATTAGTTTGTTATTTGCCTGTTTGTTTTCTAAAAAGATAGAAAAAGAAGGCATGGAGTTGGATGGATAGGAGTTGGGAGAAATCTGGGAGGAGATGAGGGAAGAAAAACAGTGATTGAAATATACTGTANNAAAAAAATATTTTCAATAAAATAAATAAATATGTAACCCCAGAATAATATGTATTTCTGGAAAAATATTTAGTATCAAGGTACATTTGAAGCAAAAGTTGAAAGGCTTAAGTTCCATAACTCTAGTTAATGTTGTTGCAGCAGACAAATGTTATAATAATTTATTAATAATTGAAATCTGACATAAAGAAATAATGTTAATTTGTCTTGTCCTTCCATTTAAAGAAAAGTAGTGAATTCCTTAAGTATTGATTCCTCTTCTTAGTCTTTATCTCCAGAGGCTGTGTTTTGTTTTACCTACCTGAAGCAGATGAGAGTGACAAAAATAAAAACCAAAATAGAATTATAACTAAAAGAAACAACTTCAAAAAAAAAGCAATGCCACATGTGCCTTTGAAATCCATTGCAAACTATTTTATGTACTAATCAAACTTGATGTTCATGATGACTGGGTCTTCCTGACTCTTTACCTGGCACAGTAACTGTACTACAAGCCCTGAAAACAGACTGTTACTTTTAAGTTTTCTCGGAAAAATTATCGTGCTGTAACACTTGCTCTCTTCTTACACACACACACACGCACACACACACACACACATGCTCACACTCTTCTCATTTACACTGGTGCCAGGCTGCTCTTTTCTCACACCAGCTGCTCTCCCAACCTGTTCCACCAAAACATAATGTAAAGGCTCCATCTGATGCCCAGAAGGGATATCACTGAGATAAAAGGGAATCTCTGAGGATGGTTTATTCTTTACTGAGGCAAGCGGTGTTGAAAGTGCCCAGAAACTAGGCAGCAGGCAGATATTATTTCAGTTCAGACACAAAAACAGCAACACTTGAGCATCTATCAAAAGGCAGAGAAATAAGGATCCAGAAGGACTTTTCCTTTGGGTTCAAAGTACAAAATTCTAAAACCCTTGCTGAGAACAAAGAGTATTTAGTGATAAAGATTTGAATGTCTCCTGAAAAAGTCACCAAGTTCCTAATAAGAATTCTTTCCTTAATTTCTGTGTGTTGGTTTCCAAGTAGTAGTTGAGGCCATTTAAAGTACATTTAAGGTACATTTCTCATATATAAGTAGATTCAAGAATTTGGGCATCCAGAGTTTCTTGAAGGCTACAATGTACATTTAAATATTCTTTCTTCTCTTTGTTTTCCTGGAGCTTGAGAAATAATGGCTCAGCAGTTAAGAGCACTGGCTGTTCTTCCAGAGGAACCAGATTCAATTCCCAGTACTCACATGGTGTCTCACAACAATTTTTAACTCCAATTCCAGCCCTTGTCTGGCCACCAAGCACACACACAGTACACAGACATACATGCCAGCAAAACACAGAAAATAAAAATTTAAAAAGAAAAATTTAAATTTTTTTCTGCAAGAACTCCCAAGGTTGCTAATAATAGAGTAGATCTGTGAAACATTAACAATTAGAGTATGGAATTAAAATGTATATTGAAGCACTTTATTTTAGTTGCTTTTTTTTCACTCTTTTACTCTTTGGAGGCCTGCCACCCAGCTCCCAAATAAATACACAGAGACTTGTTCTTACTTATGAATGCCCAACCTTAGCTTGGCTTGTTTCTAGCCAGCTTTTCTTATCTTAAATGATCTCATCTACCTTCTGCCTCTGGGCTTTTACCTTTCTCTATTCTATATACCTTTCTTTACTCCTTACTCCGTAGCTGGCTCTGTGGCTGTGTGCCTGGCCCTGACATTCTCTCTCCTTCTCCTTTGCTCAATTCTCCCTCATCTCTCCCATTTATTCTCTCTGCTTGGCAGCCCCACCTACCCTTCTCCTTCTTAGCTATGGGCTGCTCAGCTCTTGATTAGACCAATCAGATGTTTTAGACAGGAAAAGAAACACAGCTTTACAGGGTTAAACAAACACAACATAAAGGAATGCAGCACATCTTCACATCATTAAACAAATATTCCACAGCATAAATGAATGTAACACATCTTCAACTAATATTCCACACTTTATACAATGTGTTTAGTTTCTATATGATTGTGCCTCCCTGCATTCCCAATGTTGCTATCAGTGTTATTTTCAGGATTCAGACCTCCCTTGTTTGTTTGTCTAAGACAAGGCAGGGAGACCAGGGAGACAGAGAAATCACTGCCCCTTTCCCGCATCTCCAATGACTTGAATGTTACTGTCCTNTGTACTTCTCTAAACCAAGATGAAGTTCCAGGCAACTAAAGAGGAACACAGTGTTGGAGGATGGACTCATCTGTTTTCCATACTACCACTGACCTTGTCAACTGTCTGTCTTGAGTGCCTCTTCTACAGGTGACTTGTCTAGGACAAGCAGCATTGGTCATAGTAGAGTGAGAAGAAGGTCACATCTCCAAAAGCCCATGTGTTCAGAAGAATGGAGTCTATGAGATGATTTCTGCCTCTTGTTTAAAGTTGATGAAGTTCTCACTATCCTTAGTTCAAGTGTTCATGAACCTTACCCAGAATTATCTCCTTTGGGATGTAAAGCAACCTCTTGTCCAACTAAGGTGGTATTGTAGTAAAGAGAGACAATGCCTTTCTTTTAACTGAACTTTAACTTCTCCACAATGATACAAAGACCCTTTCTGTCCCTTACATATCCACATGGGTCAGGGTGAGAAAGTTACTGACACCCTCACCTTTGCAGGCAACCTTTGCTGTAGCACATAGCTACAGTCCAAGAGAGGAGGCTGAAGGTATCCCACAGAAGACAGGTAAGGATACCACATGTTCCAGGGCANCCTGACTATTGGACTTTGGATCCAATTTTATCTGTACTTATTGCTGCTTTCTCATGGTTTAGCTTCTCAGCTTCAGCACACATCAAGAGAGAGGTGAACTCCAGTTTTGTTCTCTGCTCATATCCTCTTATTTTGAGGTTACTTAACCTCCCTTGAATCTCAGTTTCCTCATATTTAATAACAAGATAAAATAGGACATATCTCCCATGGCTAGTGAGAAGATTAATGAAATCAATTGTGTGTGGTACCCAGAAAAAACATAGCTAGCTCCAAGTGAGCACAGGACTCACAGATAGGAATTGGAAGGNTCCAAATGACTCACCAGAGTGGCCTGCAACCCTTTTGTGANTTTGAGTGCCACCAGTACTTAGAGACTCACTAATTTCCAAAGCAAATCCCTGAACAATTGTAATGAGTAAGAACACTCATCCCCCTACTTTTTCCCTTCACTTTCAAAAGACCACCATCTTCTCTTCCTTATGACTTCAATGTCTTGATAGACAACTCACTCCTTTGAGTTTATGCATTCTTGAGAAAACAGTGAGTGACTGTACTTGAATTTCTGAAGAAGGGAAAGGAGTCCAAACCTTTTCTTAAGAACATATTAGTCTGGATTTTGTTTTAGTAAACAAATGATATGTCTACCATTTATCTTATTAGCCAATTTCAATGAAGTAATAAGAGTGTCCCAGGGAGAATGAGGCTTCAGACGTGTATATTTGTGTATTTTGATGAAAGCAGGGAAAAGTCCTCAGATGCCCAGAGCTTAGCAACCGTACAGGCTCATGACAGAAATGAAGGAAGAAAAGCCCAGTAGCCTCCAGCCAAGAGACAGACATCAAGTCATACAGAAAAATACAGTGTTTTCTGGGTTTAAATCCCACCTACAATCATCCTTGTTAGCCTACATGAGAATATGAAATAAAGTAACATAATTAATTAAATATGCCAATAAGAACTTGCACACAATACTTCATGATATCTGGAAATTAATCACATTCTCTTCCAGTGATAGAATTTCTCTAAGACTAGAAGATTCAGTACAGTCAGCATGCATCATGTCCCTATTTTGTGTCTTCACACTGAAGTCTGTAGTGCCTGGAAGGCAATCTTGTCCCCGGTTCTGCAAGGCACATTTTAAAATAACAGGTCCAAAAACAATCTACTACCCAAATCTCTGATGATATTAACACAATGTTTTATTCTCATAGTTAAAGACTCATATTGGTGAGAGAAAAGCTCTAGTAATTAACACAGAAGTTTCTTTTTAATGTATTATTTGTTATATACAGGGGTGTTTTGCCTATATGTACATATGTGTACCATGTACATGCCTGGTATCCATGAAGGTCAGAAGAGGGTATCAGATTCCTTCGGAACCAGAGTTACAGACAGTTGTGAGCCACCAAGTGGGTTCTGGGAACCAAACTCAGGTCCTCTACAAGAACAAATGTTATTAGCTTCTCAGTCCTTTATTTATAATCTTACACTGTTCAATATCAAGAGCATTCTGTGGTAACATGTCTCTAAGAGGAACTGACTGATGAGAGTACAGTGCTCTAGAGCCCATGGGCCTCTTCAGAATACTTAATATTGTGCTGTCCAAAGTCTAATAAACTGGAGAGAAGTGGAAGATATCAAAACTGGCTGTGCACAGAGAACTGAATACAAACATGAAGGACCCAAGGATATGTAACTGGTATATTCTATGATAATAGATGCAAGAGGGAAATGGTATTGTTGACACATGAGGGTCTCNGACATGGGGTGGAGGAGAATGAGGCAGTGAGCATGAGCACCTGTTAAATCACCCTGTGCTTCATTTACTGAACCCAGATATGTTTTTGAAACAGTACTTGGGTAGGCATCAACCCAGTTTGTTTCTACTAGAATGTAGGCCATGGAGAGGCCATATTTAACAAGCAAATGGCAAAGCAATCAAATTCTGCATTTGCCTCCTTTAACTCCTGGGCTTTGGGGAAAGATAAGAAGGTTACTCAGGCTCTAGGACCCAGGTCCTTGGACATAACCAGTCCCAGGGAACCCCCCACCATCTCTGCCCCAGTTGCTGGCCAGCAGGGAAAATTCCTGTGAGCAGGCTCACCCACCAAAGGACTCCATTGGATGCTGCAATCTACAAAACCCATGCCCTATCCCCTACCCATCCGCTGAGAACCCAGAGGATTCCTGAGNCTCGAAATCAGATCTCATTGGACCAAGAGAGGCTTCCTGAGACTAGAAATCTACCAGCTCGAATTGATCAACAGTTGCTTCCTGAGACCTGAAATCTGCTGACTCCCATTGGTCAAGAGTGGCATCCTGAAACACAGAATCTGCCAACTCTCAAAGGACCAAGAGACCTGATAACACCAAGAGTGGCTCCCTGAGTCACAGAACCAGCCAGCTTGGATTGAACCAAGAACAGCTCCTAGAGATATAGAATCTGCCAGGTCCAATTAGACCAAGCACTAGGTTTGGACCCTAGGTGTCCCCCAGAGACACAGACACAGGAAGCATATACTGAACCAGTAGCAGCTCACTCAGACACAGGCAAATCTTGCACCTATTGGAGGAAGAGATGGGAAGATGCCAATGCAAAAATACATACAACAACATAAAGA
>LZPO01076028.1:59356-72450 GCA_001675575.1 Neotoma lepida | reverse complement strand
CTGTTGTAGAAGGGCTAGGTTCTGGTGATGTCATATTGCTCTTTATGTTGTTGTATGTATTTTTGCACTGGCATCTACCAGTCTCTTCCTCCAATAGGTGTAAGAGGTGCCTGTGTTTGAGCAAGCTGCTACTGGTCCAGTCAGTGCTTGCTGTGTCTGTGTCTCAGGGTTCACTCTGGGTCCAATCTTAGCTCTTGGTCTAATTGGAGCTGGCAGGTTCTGTATCTCAGGGAACTGCTCTTGGTCCAATCCAAGCTGGCTGATTCGGTGGCTCAGGGAGCCATTCTTGGTCTTATCAGGGCTCTTGGTCCAGTCAGAACTGGTGTATTCTGTGTCTCAGGGAGCCACTCTTGGTCCAATGAGAGGTGGTGGATTCCGGGTCTCAGGAAGCCACTGAGGTCATAGGGAGATGGGTATTGGGGTAGGGCATGGGTCTTGTAGATTGCAGGATCTGATGGGGGGTTTTGGTGGGAGTCCTGCCTGCAGAAGTTTTCCCTGATGGCTGGCAACTGGGACAGAAATGGGTGGTAGTTTGTCTATTTTCTGATGAGAGACAGAAAGGAAGTAGATTTAGATGGGAGGGGAGGTGGGAAGGATCTCAGAGGAGCTGAGGGAGGGGAAACCATAATCAGAATATAATGTATGAAAAAAAGTCTATTTTCAATAAAAGAAAAATAGTAAAACAGAGCAAAATTTTAATCAAAATTGCTTACAAACTATAAGCCCTTAAGTTAATTAGAACTATAAATTTCAGATAATTCTAAACTCTCTTTTTCCTTAAAAAGAAAATGGATATAGTATTGAGCCAGTACATTCAATTCATCAACAACTTAACATTATATGAGAATCTGAGAGAAATGTTCCAAGATCCTCAAAAGTACCCATGGCACCAAACAGGACTTGATTAAAATGGCACTTTACACACAATTCTACTACTATATTTGTAAAACATAGATGATGAAAATGTGGAGAATCTGGAGCACTTACATGTGCTACTGAAGATATAAAATTATACAGCTACTGTGTAAAAATGTGGTATCCTTAGAAAGCATAAAACCTGAACTATCATTTGATCCAGGAATTCTACTTCTGAGGTAATTCTTACAAACTGAAAGCCAAGACTCAGATTCATGGATGTCACCACCCACAGAGCATCCTACCCAATGACAAAAAGGAAGAAACAAATTAAAANCTAAAATGCCCATCAACAAGTTAGTAAAGAGAAAAAATATTGTATTCAGTCTTTAAAAAGAAAGGAATGCTGATATGTGCTGCAACATGGATTTGAAAACACCAAGAGTAAAGTCAGACCCAAAGGGACAAGTACTTAATGTCACATAGCAGATATAAATTCAGAGAGAAGGTAAAGCTGGGGACAAGACAGAAGAGAGAAAGATAGGGGCAGGGATCTTGCTTAAAAAGTATAGAAAATCTACAGGGGGTGGCGAACAGTTCTTGAAATGGATAGTAGTGATGGTTATACAACACTACAAACTGCCACTGAACATGTAACTGAACACAGTCAAAGGANAACATCNACATCATGTGTATGTTACTATTAAATGGCACCTGAATTGAAGGATTAACAAAGAAAATTGACTAAAAGAATTCTGTACAATAAAGCCTCCTCTGGAGGCATCACCATCCCTGACCTCAAGCTCTACTATAGAGCTATAGTAATAAAAACAGCTTGGTGTTGGCATGAAAACAGACATGTGGACCAATGGAATTGAATTGAAGACCCTGACATTAATCCACACACACATGAACACCTGATTTTTGACAAAGAAGCCAAAACTGTACAATGAAAAATGAAAGCATCTTCAACAAATGGTGCTGGCATAACTGGATATCAACATGTAGAAGATTGCAAATAGATCCATATCTATCTCCATGCACAAAACTCAAGTCCAAGTGGATCAAAGACCTTAATATAAAACCAGTTACACTGAACCTGATAGAAGAGAAAATAGGAAGTAGTCTTGAATGCATTGGCACAGAAGACTACTTCCTAAATATAACACCAGTAGCACAGACAGTAGGTGCAACAATTAATAAATGGGACCTCCTGAAACTCAGAAGCTTCTGTAAGGCAAAGGACATGGTCAATAAGACAAAACAACAGCCTACAGAATGGGAAAAGATCTTCACCAACCCCACATCAGACAAAGGGCTGATCTCCAAAATATATAGAGAACTCAAGAAACTAGACATCAAAATATCTAACAATCCAATTAAAAAATGGGCTACCAAGCTAAACAGAGAATTCTCAACAGAAGAATCTCAAATGGCTGAAAGACATTTAAGGAATTGCTCAACTTCCTTAGTCATCAGGGAAATGCAAATCAAAACAACTCTGAGATACCATCTTATACCTGTCAGAATGGCTATGATCAAAAACACTGAGGACAGCTTATGTTGGAGAGGATGTGGAGCAAGGAGAACACTCCTCCATTGTTGTTGGGAGTGTNAACTTGTACAGCCACTTTGGAAATCAGTATGGCAGTTTCTCAGAAAATTGCGAATCAATCTTCCTCAAGACCCAGCTATACCACTCTTGGGCATATACCTAAGGAATGCTCAATCATACCACAAGGACACATGCTCAACTTAGTTCATAGCAGCATTATTCCTAATAGCCAGAACCTGGAAACAACCTAGATGTCCCTCAACTGAAGAATGGATTAAGAGGGCAGGTGGGGATGGGAACATGAGCAATCAGGTTTGGGGGGACACAGAGGAGGAGAGTGCTGAGGGGACTGCTGGGGGGGGCACTTTGGGGTTGGGTGGAAGTCTGGCACAGGGTAATCTCACAGGAATCTATGGGAAGGACCCCAGCTTAGACTGCTACCAATAGTTGATAAGTAGCCTGAACTGGCCATCTCCTGTGACCAGATTGGTTCCTGGCCCAATTGTCATCAGGGGAACATCTCTTATATTATTCTCATCAAAACTTTAAGAAAAGTATGTAGTTCAACAAGTAAGGTGATAGTATTTAATTTTTTGTAATGCTCTTTTCCAAATGTCCACAATCAAGTTCACTTAGGCATACTCTAAATTCACTCAATTTATAAATACTACACAACTCTAGTTTTTACAAATGAAGCATGCTTATATGTGACTGGCTTGAAATGTAAAAATATAAAAGGAATTAACAAACTGATGAAGAAATTGAAAGATAAAGATATTTGACTAAAGCAAATATATTAAAATATTAATTGCAGGATCTAGGCAGCAAGTTATGGGTATTTATAATTCTTTCAATGTGTTTGTATGAAAACGTTTATAAAAAGTGTTGAGAGAAGGGAGGAAATCCACTGTCTTAGGGTTTCTATTGCTGTGAAGAGACACTATGACCATGGCAACTCATAAAAGAAAACATATAATTGGGGCTGACTTATAGTTCAGAAGTTTAGTCCATTGTCAACATGACGGGATACATGACAACATGCAGACATATGGTGCTGGAGAAGTAGCTGAGAGTTCTACATCCAGATCTGAAGGCAGCAGGAAGAGACAATGAGCTACTAGGTCTGGTTTGAGCTTCTGAAATCTCAAAGTCCACCCCAATGACATATTTCCTCCAGCAAGGCCTCCTAATAGTGCCACTTTCATTCAAATAGGGTCATTTTCATTCAAACCACCACATTCCAGTCCCCAGTCCCCATAAGCTTGTAACCATGTCATAATGCAAAATTACATTCAGTACAATTTCAAAAGTCCCCATAGTCTATTACAGTCTCAACAATGTTTAAAAGTCCAAAATTCAAAGTTTCTTCTCAGATTCATGCAATCTCTTAACTGTAATCCCTTTTAAAATCAAAATGAAAAGCAGATCACATATTTCCAACATATAGTGACATAGGATATACATTACCATTCTAAAAGGTAGGAAAGGGAGCATGGTGAGTAAATACTGGACCAAAGTAAAACCAAAAACCAACTGGGCAAAATCCAAACTGCATCTCCATGTCTGGTGTCAAAGCACTCTTCAGATCTCCAACTCTGTTCAGCTTTGTTGAATGCAGCACATTTCTTTCTCTTNGGCTGGTTCTACTTCCTATTAACAGCTTTCCTCAGTAGGTATCCCATAGATCTGGTATCTCCAACATTTTGGGGTCTCCAAAGCAATCCAGGCTTCAACTTCACAGCTTCACACAATGGCCTCTCTATGCTTCCATTCAGGGACATCTCTGACACATGCCTGGCCCCAGCAGCTTTTCTTACTCTAAGAGAGAGATTCCATAGCCCCTTTCTTGAATTCTTGAGTCTGTTACCAGAACTATGTGGCTGAAGCTGCATGTGCTAGGGCTGAAACATGGCCCCCTCATTTAATTACATCTTCACCAGCTTTCTGTTTCAATGGTTTCCTTCACTGCCTAACCTTGGCTGTCCTGGAACTTGCTCTGTAGACCAGGCTGGACTAGCACTTAGAAATCTGCCTGCCTTAGTCTCCCCTGTAGGCAGACTTTTCTTTCCCACCAACCAGTTCTCAAATAACCACACAGAGACTTAATGATTATAAATGCTCAGCCAAAAGCTCAGGCTTGTTACTAACTCGTAACATTTTATGCTCTGCCACATGGCTTGGTTCCTTTTCTCAGTATGTCAAGTTCATCTCCTTCTCTCTGAATCTCCTCACAATTCTTTGACTCTGCCCTCCTTTTCCCTAGCATTCTGTCTGCTCTGAAAATCATGCCTAGCTATCAGCCAATCAGCTTTTTATTAAGAATGAGAACAACACATCATCACAATGTACAGAAGGATTATTCCACAGCACTCCCCAGTGAGGGAAGGGGGGGTGGAGGTTGGGGACTAAAGGTATGTGCCACTACACTTCACCCTAAGCTTTTCTTTAATTCCTTTTCACAAGTTGGAATCTTAGCTGGATGTGGTCCTGCCCTGAGATTGCCACTCCCTTTATTTCACTTAGCATCAGACTTTTCTTTAATCTGTTTATACTTCCTGGTGCTCCTTTTCTCCTTCAACTGCACATTTTGTATTTTTCCTTGCTCATCTTGCTCTTTTTCATTATTGACCTGCATAAGAATGGCCACTAATAGCCGTACAACACTGTCAATGCTAGGTTGTTTGGAAATGTCCTCTGCCAAAGCTGTTAATCCATAACTCTTCAGTTTAGCCTTGGGAAGATGATTTTTTTTAGACAATGGCAGAAAGCAGTCACATTCTTCACCAAAATATCAAAAGAATGGTCTGTAGGTCACATACTAATATTCTCCTCTGAAACCTCTTGAGTTGGGCCCCTGTTGAGGAATATTGTTTCTAAGTGTGTTACATTTTTTCCCTACTGCTTTTGTTAACAATTCAAAGATGTGTCTGATTAAATAAGATTAACCTGCAAGCAGGAGGCTGAGTCAGAATATAGCTGACAGGAAGTGGTAAGAGGAACCATGTGTAGCAAGGGTTTTTTAAGTGGGGGTTGAGAGAAGGATGTTGGTTTTCAGCAAAGGGAGGNTAGCTACTTGCTATTCAGCCTCTCTGAGCAAGCAGAATTCCACCTAAATCATTGAATTGTGAGTTCTCTATATTTAGATAAAGTTTCCCTTAGTAGCTTTGAAAGATACAGTGCCTGAAGGAACAGAACTCCCTCAGGCTGTGGCCCTTGTGGCTGAACTGCTACTGGTAGCAGCAGTAGATAGGTAGTTGCAATCTCTGACTAGGACAGCCACTGCTTAAGGGACAGCCACTGTAGATAATAAAAAACAGATAACAACAGGCCTCCACAGTTCAAATAACCCTCAGTAACACTGCCTTCCTTGCCCCTACTATCATGACTCATTAAGGCCTGCTTAAAGTATCCAGTCGCTTTTTTAATACAAAGTCCTGAAGTGCTCCAAATTCCTCCAAAAACATGGTCAGGCCTATCACAGCAATACCCTACTCCTGGTACCAANTTCTGCCTTGGTTAAGATTTCTATTACTGTGAAAAGATACTCTGACTACAGCAACTCCTATAAAGAAAAACATTTAAATGGGATCTGGCTTCCCATTTAAGTTCAGAGATTTAGTCCATTGTCATCATGACCAGATGCATGACAACATGCAGACAGACATGGTGCAGGAGAGGTAGCTGAGAGTTTTACATCCAGATCTGAAGGCTGCAGGAAGAGACGTGAGCCACTAGGCCTGGCTTGAGTTTCTGAAACCTCAAAGCCCACTCCACAGTGACATACTTCCTCCAACAAGGCCACACCTAAAAGTGTCTCTTTCTGTGAGTCTATGAGGACCATTTTCATTCAAACTACCACATCCACCATGGCTTACTTTAAATCAATTTATATAGGTTTCAATTTTCTGATGTTAAGCTGAAGTCCACACAAATGACAAAATAATGATCAAAGATTATTATATTAGAGACAATCACCCCTGGCTTAATTGAAATCCCATACTTCCCAGAGGGAAGTATTCTAGAAGATGAGATTCCAATTCATTCACCAACAAATATTTATCAGTCATTCTGCTAGATTGCAAAGTTGAATGCAAGGGACAGGCTCTCTCTCACCTTAAGGTTACAATTTATGGCCAATATTTAACATTTTACAAATGCACCAAACATTTAATTTGTGAAATTCAAACACCCACCTCCATCAAAGGAAAGCAATGGTTTTCAAAAACAGAAACTGCAATCTAACCAAATAATTAGGACTGACAAGAAACATAAATGTGATACTATTCACTATGGAAACATTTTTCCTGACACACACAACCCATATTTCAGGAAGAAAACTGAATAACCAAGACCCAGGGTTATGAGAAGTGTATTTTAGAGTGTGGAGAGTACTTATTACTAATGAGTATTATTGCTCTGTCCTTGCCACTACATCTATTGAGCCTCTTCCTCCTTAAACATTTTGTTAAAGACTAGTCTTGGATCATTAATTAATTTACCTCATATTCTGTGTCAAAATAACAAAGCTATTCATTTATATAATCATAAAACAGTATGCTAGACACAGAGCCAAGCATGAAAATACAAAAAGAATTAAAACCTTAACATGATGTAGGTATGTATTATTTTTACAAAAATCATTCCTAAAAACTCATAAGCAAAGTATCTCCCAATGCAAAAATAAAGTGATTATAATAGTATATATTTAAAATGACATATTTTTAAATGTATAAGTGAAATATTAAAAAGGCATAGAGAAAAATCTTTCTGTGAGCACTTTTAAAGTTTTTATGTAACAGTACATGTTTTATTATAAAATGTGGCATACAACTATTTTCACATAACATTTAATGGATACTAATCAGTTCTAAAGTTACCATTTTGTTTTGTTCTTTATGTAAACTTACTATATTGCCTAAGTTGGGCTCATGGCAGCCTTCCTGCCTCACCTTTCTGAGTGCTGGTGTTACAGGTATGAGCCACTACAACCAGTTTAAAATATAATTTTTTTATTCCTTTAACATTTATTGATTGTTTGTGGATTTCATATCAGGCATCCTGATCCCACTTATCTCTCTGTCCCCACAAATCCACTCTCTGTCCTTGCAACCTTGCTCTCAACAAAATTTAAAAGAAAAACCAAAAGCCAAAAAAAAAAGAAGAACCTTGTCATGGATGCTGTAATGTGGCCTGGTGAGTCACGCAGTTTATCCTTTAGTCCGTTCATCTTTACTTGAAAGTATTTATTGCTATGAGTCATTGGTCTGATTCAAGGCCTCTGGCTTCTGCTATACTATTGATAATGANCTCTCACTGGGGCTGCTAGTGGATATCCTGTTGTCCTGTGTCATGGAGATCCTGCTCTTTTGGATCTATGGGTTCGTCCCCTTCATGTGCTCCAGCAGTTCATAGATGAGGTGGATGTTGAGGTGGGATAACTCACAACCCTGGTTCAGGGCCTGGGTGGTAGCTGCTGTCAGCCTGCCAGCTTTCTCTCATCATCACTACCCAGGCAAGCTCTCTATCACTGCCTCAACTAGCTCACCCAGTGCAGCCTGCAGCCAGGAGAGGGACCAGTGCTCCTGCTTTCATGCCCTTGGGTGTTATCCTTTTTTTTTTTACTCTTTATTCTTTGGCGGCCTGCCACCCAGCTCCCAAATAAATCACACATGGAGACTTATTATTACTTATAAATGTCTAGTCTTAGCTTGGCTTGTTGTAAGCCAGCTATTCTTAAATTATCCTGTCTACCTTTTGCCTCTGGGCTTTTTCCTTTTCTTACTTCTGTATATCTTACTCTCACTCTTACTCTGTGGCTGGCTATATGGCTGGGTGGCTGGCCCTTAGCATCTTCCTCTCATTCTTTTCTAGTTCCTTGATTTCCTCCCAGATTTCTCCTATTTCTTCTCTCTGCCTGCCAGTCCTGCCTGTCCTTTCTCCTGCCTTGCTATTGGCCATTCAGCTCTTTATTAAACCAATCAGGTGTTTTAGATGGGCAAAGTAACACAGCTTCACAGAGTTAAACAAATACAACATAAAAGAATGCAACACATCTTTGCATCGTTAAACAAATGTAACACATCCTAAATTAATATTCCACAACACTTGGGTCTGGCTCATCCACACTCACACCACCAGGACCAGCTAGCTCTACTGTCTTGCCCAGGTGATGTCCAGGGCTCTCTCTCCTGATTGCTGTAGGAGGCATATAAAAGGGTGGTAGAGTCAGCTCTCCTGCTTTCATACCCTCAGGGTTAGGTCACCTGCAACAACAGGGTCAGCTCTAATGTGCTGCCCAGTTGGAGCTCAGGGCCTGCTCCCCTGTGTGCTACAGCTGGTGAGGGACAGGGCTAGTTCTCTCACTCTTGTGACCCTGGGGCCATCTCTCTCACTTGCTATAAGTAGCAAGGAAGGGGCATCTTTCCCTCACCCATGCCACCACATGGCAGATGAGGATGGGCAGGATCAGGTCTGCTGATATCACACCCTCAGGGCTGGCTCACCTGTGACCCCTCCAACAAGGTGAGCTCTAGTGTGCCACCCAGGTAAGGTACATGCCCGTGGTGAGTGGTGGGGCCATCTTTCCCAAATGTAAGGACTAGCTCTCCCCTGAGGTGCAGGACTAGCTATCCCAAGGCCAGTGAAGGGAAGGGCCAGCTCAGAACCACTCTCAGACTTCAACATACATGGTTCCTATGATCCATTGTGGTAATATGGGCCATGGACATCAATACAGACTCCAGCTGCAGCAGGACCACGAACCCAAACATGGCCCTCATAGCAGCTCAAGCCTGGACGTCACCATGGCCCCAGTGGTAGCACAGGCCACCCAGATCAGTATGATCCTGGCAGGAGCCTAGCCCTCAGACACCAATGTGGTTTCAAGTGGCTGATCAGACCCTGAACATCTGCAGAGCCCTTGGTGGTTAGAGGAGCCATGGGTATCACCCCAGACCCTGGCCACTGCAAGGCCATGGATCCAGACATGGCCCTAGGCAGCAGCCTGGGCCCAGATGACACCATGGCCCTAGGTAACACTGCAGGCCACTCAGATCAGTGTGGCCCTGGTGGCAGCATGGCTCTCAGACACCCACATGGCCACAGGTTGTGACCTAGACCCTGGGCATCAGTGTGGCCTTTGGTGGCAACATGGGCCAGGCACTTCCATATAGATCTGGCTGTGGTAGGACTGCAGACCCAGACATGGTCCTAGGCAGCAGTCTGGGCTCAGATGTCACTATGGCTCCATGTGACAGCATAAGCTACTCAGATTGGCATGGCTCCCGAAGACAGCATGGCTCTCAGACACCANTATGGCCCAAGATGGTGGCCCAGACCCCTAGCATCAGCATGGCCTTCAATAGTATCAGGAGCTACGGACATCAACACAGACCCTGGCTGTTGTAGGGCCACAGCAGCATCAGCAGCCCTGGCCTGGACAACACCATGGCCCCAGGTGACAATGCATGGGGCTGGCAGTAGCATAGCCCTCAGACACCAACATGGTCCCAGGTTTCGACCTATACCCTGGGCATTCATGTGGTCTTTGGTGGCAACATGGACCACCAGACATCAACACAGACCCCAGCTGTGGTAGGACCATGAAGACATGGTCCTCGGCAGCAACCTGGGCCTTGATGTCACCATGGCCTCAGGTGGCAGCACTGGCCACCCAGATGGGCATAGCCCCCCACTACAGTATGGCCCATAGACATCTACACAGCCCCAGGTGGCAGCTCAGACAGCAGGCCTCTGCACTGCCCTCAGTGGTGACAGGAGCCACAAACATCAACATAAGCCCCCTCAGCTGCTTCCAGGCCTCTGACCAAGACTTGGCCCTTGGCAATAGCCCAGGCCCAGGCATCACCTTGGACTCAGGTAGCAAGCAGGCCATTCATGTCATCCTGGTCCTCGACACCCTCACCTCTTCAGATCCCTCTATCTCTCCAGCCCATTAACCATTCTCTCTCTCTCTCTCTCTCTCTCTCTCTCTCTCTCTCTCTCTCTCTCTCTCTCTCTCTCCATTTCTCCATCCTATACTCACTCATCATAATGGTGCCTGACAGCCCCATGCCAAAGGCTCCTGATTGAGCCCTGCCTGCCCAAGCCTCAAGGCATGGCATGGAGCTGTTGCTGGTCTTTTCTCAAACACCTAGGCCAAGAATCCCTAGGCTGCACTTGGTTGAGTCCTGCCTGCCATGCGCTGTTGCATTAAAATATAATTTTTTTGTTTATTTGTTTGTTTCTTTCATTTGCTTTTGTTTTTTGTTTTTTGTTTTTTTTGAGACAGGGTTTCTCTGTGTAATAGGCCTGGCTGTCCTGGAACTCACTCTATAGACCAGGCTGGTCTCAAACTCACAAGAACTCTGCCTATCTATGCCTCCCAAGTGCTAGGATTAAAGGTGTGTGCCACCACCTCCCAGCTGCAAAATACACCATATGGATATACAACTTACAACAGTGTTTGTTGGATATTTAAGGCAGTTATATTTATATACATGTTTTAAAAAACAACTTAATAGGCATTTATCAGAATTTCTATCTTAAAATAAGTTAGCAAGCAAAAGGTTGTGAATAATGTTAAAGTTCATAGCATAGAGAGACAACTAATCTATACAACAAGAGCAGTGCAGAATTATTGATCATATTTTCATCAAGACAAGAATTTGATTTTCTTTTAAAAACATTAATTTCAAACAGTAAAGAAGTAAGTAAAGCATAGACTGTACTTCAATTTGTAAAACAGTGAAAATTTAAATGGCAAATCATTGGTTTACCTTTTCGTCTGTGGCCACATTGACATGAAGTATTCAGGACCAGTTTCCCAGGCATACAACCTGGGACCAAGGCTCTGGGAGGCAAGGAACATTTGTGCTAAGCCAATGCACTCTGCCACTGTCCTGAAATTTTTAATTTTATCCTTGAACTTGTAGATAAGACGTATGATGAAGCACAGATAGAAACAGAACTCATGGATGCAAGAAGCAGATTCTTCTGAGTTCATCTGAATAATCTATTAATAGTGTCCCAAGAGCATAGAACACATCAGGGTTCAGTTAGATTCACAGTCAGTGCAGGCAAGCACTTTACACCTCCAACTGAGTAGGCAAGGATGCTGACAATCCTAGAGAGCCATAAGAACTCACTTTAAGTGCAGAAAAAGAGTAATGATATCCTAAGAAACACAAGCAACCAAGGAACCCACCATCAAATCTTTTCTTTCTTATGTTTTTTCCCAGTATTAGCCAACCATTATCACAAAAATAGCATAAAGGAAGAGAAATGTTAGACACTTAGATGGACTGAGAGAGCTTATCAGCCAACTGGGATGAAATTAAAGCCATAAGCAGGTGAAAGAGCCCATTGCCTGCTACAGCACACCAGACTGCAACCAGAGGAAGCATACCTCCCCTACCTGAACAAGCCTGGCTGAAGATGAAGTAGATCCCCACAAATGTGGGGTTGTCTCTCTTCCTGTGGGTGCACAAAGAAAAGGCTCCAGTGATGTGATAGACGTAGGACTAAGGGAAGGACTACAAAGTGTCCTCAAGGTTTCCCCCTTGTCTCTCATCCCAATATTTTAATTGACCCAAATGAAGTAGGAGATTTTTGGTGTTTGTTTTAACCTTAAATACCAAACAGAGGGTTCCACAATCATTTTGGACAGACCTGTCTCGCTTATCATTTTAAGTGGAGAAAGGGGAAGGAATGGAGACAGCCCCAAACCTGTAAAGATGTAAGACCAGAATACAAGCTGTTTACAGCATAAAGCTGTATCCAGAGTGTGTTTATATATTTCCCTGTGTTTTCAAGTCTAGACAACCTTATCAGGAAGAAATCTGTCCACTGCAGATGATAAAAGGAACTCAGAGCCTTTTGGCAAAATAAGTGTTTCCTGTCTATCATCCAAGTATTCCTCACAGTTGACAACAGAAGCTAAGGACTACCTAAAAGAGAAGCCTGCTGGTGTGTCACATTTCCATGCAGAGGAAATGACAGCGGTTTTGCTCTAAAGACATATTGGAGACCAATGTCTGATGTTAGTGGCCTTTATATCTTTGACCTACACCATTTAGGTTACCCGATTAAAATAAGGGGAAGCAAAGCCTGTAGTAAACTGGCTTCTCTTCCCTGGGTCTCCATATGGCACTACTCTTATGCTTAAATAACCACTACCAAAAGTCCTCACCAGACTGGATTCCATTTGGCTAAATTTCTTGAAAGTTGGAATCCAAGTCTTTTGAGGCTAACAAGAAAGGAGACAATGTCACCAACACATACTGATATCATCATAAAGGACCTCACATTGAAAACTGTAGAAAGGAAACAGATCATGGCCTCTTCTCCTGCAGCCTGCACCCCCTTTCTAAGGTACAGGCTTCTATATTCTGGACAATGCAAATGGAAAAAGATCATACAGATTAGGACCCAATATGGGATGGTGTCCTAAGATAGGGGACAGTGGTTTGGACACCAGTGTAGTCCAAGGACTTGGAGAGGTGGAACATCACCTGCTTCTAGTGGAAAGCCATTTGTGCACACATTGTAGGTACACATCTGAATATGTGCAGAGTACTGGGTATGGGAAACAAGGTGAGTTAGACGACACAAATAAAAATACAATCTACAGCCGGGCAGTGGTGGCGCACGCCTTTAATCCCAGCACTCGGGAGGCAGAGGCAGG
>LZPO01076028.1:47905-58306 GCA_001675575.1 Neotoma lepida | reverse complement strand
AAAAAAACCTAATAAAACTCTGAAACAGAGAACTCCAATTGTTAAATGTCATTTTTCCATGTTTCCTGATGTTGGCTCTTTATTTTTCTTTTGTTTATGTTTTGTCTTATGCATCTGGTCTTTGTATACTACTGAAGAGCCCAAGGAATATGAAAAAACTGTATGCCTATAGCCTATAAACATATTCTAGAAGAATTAGAGCTGACAGCTACTGTGGACAAAGGTTAACCTCTAACAGTTGCCTCTACATGATCCTCCACCCTACATTCCTTTCAGCTATGGGGGGAAGGCAGCTGTGTCAAGATAGCCACAGGCTTTCATAATATCTTGAACTAACACCCTGTAATAAAAATTTGTAAATCTCAGAATGTAATGTGACTCAAGGCCTAACCTCAAGATTGTAAAATCCCTTTGACCCACCACCTGGTGTACGATTTTTACTATAAGAAGAGGCTTGAAATCTCTTCTCAGTGTCACAGTGCCAGAAAGCCCAAACTCTGATTGTGGTTCTAGCTAGCTAGAAGTTTTTGGAGCCACGTGGTGTTTTGAATGGAGTTTTTTGTGGTTAATAGATGGCCTGGTCCCCATTATTCATGCAACCTCAGGACTCAACATTTTGGGGGCTCATCTGAGATTGTGCAATTCTGGGATGACACCCCAGTCTCTGAAAACTTTATTCTACTGGTCTGGTCGATGGGCAAGTTTTTCTCTCATTTTTGTATCTGGTGTCCCGATAAGTCAGGGCTCAATAGAGAGCAGGTAGACATGCTGTTGACCTCTGATCCAGAGGGGAAAGAGGAATGCCTCGATGCCCTCTTCCAGCCATTGGGTCATTTTTTAGCGGCCTTTTGGACTGGTTTGGAACCACTTGGCCCATAGTGCAGCATTCTTCCGTCTGTGTCTGCTGGGTTTTCATCTCATTTTCATTTACTTGTTGTCTTGTTTATTGTTGGTCTACTTGTACTTGCTTGTGAATTAATTCCCACTATGAGTTAAACTTCGTCTAAACCTAAGACCCCTTGGACCTTGTCCTTTCTCATTTCTAGGACTTCAGAAATGTCGCAGCAGTCTCTGTCACCCCTGTGATACCGGGGTGATTGAAGTGTGTTTTGTTCACTAGAACTGCCAGCCTTCCAAGTTGGACAGCCTCCTGAAGGTTCTTTTGATCTTAAGCTTATTCTTAGGGTCCAGGACGTTGTTTTCAGCCATCCAGGCCATCCAGACCGGGTCCACTACATTGTGGCCTGTCACTATCTCCTGGTCAACCTCACTTTCTGGTTAAAACCCCTCATTCTTTCCTCAGAGAATTTGACTGCCATTCTTCCCCTTCAACCAAGAAAATCCAAAGGAAAGCCTAGCCAATCTGACACTCCTGCAGTTTTGCCTTTCCATTCTGACCCTGAGCTGGATGACCCATCTCCCCCTCCCTATAACTCCCAATGCCATAGACAAACAGGGAACTCCTCTCTGATGGAGAATAGAGTGGCTGCTAACTCCCCTACTGCCTTACCTTCTCTTAAACTCTCTGCTCCCTCCTGGAGCACTTCATCCACCCCCCTCCCTCTTGACATTCACCCCCGGGCCAAGCCCATTCCATACTCACTCTGGAAAACTGCAAATTGCAGCTCCTAAAAAGACTAGCTATCATCCATTGTTCAGGACATCAGAAAAGAAACTCTTATGAAGCTCAGGGCAAGAGAAGAGCAGATCATACAGCCAACGAGGCTGCCCTGGCTGCCACCAAATTACTGATAACAATACCAAACCCTGTGTTACCAGAGATACCAGAATATTCTGCCCAAGATGATAAAGACTTTGCCTCTTTATGAAACACCCAGGTTAGCTCCAAAGCTACACAGAGAAATCCTGTTTTGAAAAACCAAATAAATAAATAAATAAATAAATAGATAAATAAATAAATAATAAAATAGCCAGGTTAAAAATGGATGGAGATATATGTGGCCAGAAGATTTTCTCTGGTCCTTTCTGGCCCTGCAGTTCTGCAGCTGCTTATAAAGTAATCACTCAGAGGCTTAATATTATTTACAAACTATATGGCCTATGGCAGGCCTCTTGCTAGCTAGCTCTTATATCTTAAATTAACCCATTTCTATTAATCCATGTTTTGCCACATGGCTGTGGTGTTACCAGTCTGCTGGCATCTTCCTTTTGTGGTGACTGGTATCTCTCCAGACCCTGCCTTTCTCTTTCCTATCTCTCTCCTTGGATTTCCCACCTGCCTCTAAGCTGCCTTGCCATAGGCCAAAGCAGCTTATTTATTAACCAATAGGAACAACATATATTCACAACATACAGAAAGACATCCCCCAGCAGGTACATGGGAACACATCTAAACCAAAGTAAATTAAAGTGATAAGCCCACCCTGCACCGATTGGGAAGAGGTAAAACCCTGATCTCTGGACTGGGCAGACCAGTTCTCTAGCCCCTAGGCCCTGAGGGCACATTTTGTGCCCTTCCCTGTCAGCCATTGGAGCCCGAGGGACTGTGCAGCTGACTCTTCTGCTGCCCTCTTGACAAGTCAATCATCCCCTGCAGCACCAGTGACCACCAGAGCCATAAGCCCACCCTCCACTGATTGGGAACAGGTAAGGCCCCATCTCTGGACTGGGCAGACCAATTCTCTAAGCCCTAGGCCCCAGGGACATATTCTGTGCCCCTCCCCCTGCCCACCAGCCAGTACAGACCCAGAGACTGGGCAGCAGATTCTTCCCCTACTCCACTCTCCAAACCAACCATCTCCTGTGGCACCAGTGACCACCAGAGCTGTAAGCCCACCCTGCACTGATTGGGAACAGGTAAGGCCCCATTTCCAGACTGGGCAGACAAGTTCTCTAGTCCCTAGGCCTTGGGGGCACATTCTGTACTCCTCCTCCCAGCCATTGGAGCCCCAAGGACTACACAGCTGCCTCTTCACCTGCCACCTCACCAAGCCAACCATCCCCTGCAGCACGTGACCACAAGAGACATAAGCCCACCATACACTGATTGGGAACAGCTGTTCCCTAAGACAGAGCCCACCAGTGCCAATTGGACT
Organism: Neotoma lepida; assembly: GCA_001675575.1. Classification (NCBI taxonomy): domain Eukaryota; kingdom Metazoa; phylum Chordata; class Mammalia; order Rodentia; family Cricetidae; genus Neotoma; species Neotoma lepida. The sequence continues at coordinate 55,250 of LZPO01076028.1, read as the reverse complement.
AAGAGGTACTCCCTGAGACACAGAGTCCATCAGCACCAATTCAACCAAGAGCCCCCATTAGACAAAGAGCTCCCATTGGACCAAGAGTATCAATCGGAACAAGGGAGGCTCTCTCAGGCACAGACACCACTTGCACTGAGTGGAGGAAGAGATGGGTAGATGCCAGTGCAAAAATACAGGCAACAACATAAATACCAATATGGCACCACCAGAATCTAATGGTTCTATGTCAGGAAGACCTAAACATCCTAATGCAGAAGAAGCAGAAGAAATTGACCTTAAAATGACTTTAAGAAGATGATAGAGGCCTTTAAAAAGGAAATGAAAAATTCCCTTAAAGAAATCGAGGAAAACACAAAAGAAATAGGAAGAAATCAAGAAATCCCTTAAATAAAGCCAAGAAAAAGCAATTAAATAGGTGAAGGAAACAGTTCAAGATTTGAAAACTGAAATAGAGGCAATAAAAAAAGACACAAACTGTGGGAATGCTGGAAATAGAAAATCTGAGCAAACAAACAGGAACTACAGATGCAAGCATAACCAACAGAATGCAAGAGATGGAAGAGAGAATTTCTGGCATTGAAGACACAATAGAGGAAATAGATTCATCAATCAAAGAAAACCCTAAAACCAACAAAGTCATACCACAAAATGTCCAGGAAATTTGGGACACCATAAGAAGACCAAACCTAAGAATAATAGGGATAGAAGAAGGAGAATACCAACTCAAAGGCACAGAAAATATATTCAACAAAATCATAGAAGAAAACTTTACCAACCTAAAGAAAGAAATGCCTATGCAGATACAAAAAGATTAGAGAATGCCAAATAGGCTGGACTCAAAAAAATAATCCCCTCGTCACATAATAATCAAACCACTAAACATACAGAATAAAGAAAAAATATTATGAGCTGCAAAGGAAAAAAGCCAAGTAACATATAAAGGCAGACCCATCAGAATAACACCTGATTACTCAATGGACACTCTAAAAGCCAGAAGGTCCCGGACAAACCTTATGCAGACACTAAGAGACCATAGATGCCAACCCAGACTATTATACCCAGCAAAACTCTCAATTGCCATAGAGAGAGTAAACAAAATATTCCAGGATAAAACCAGATTTAAACAATACCTATCCACAAATTCAGCCCTACAGAAAGCACTAGAAGGAAAATTCCAACGTAAGGAAGTTCAATACACCCATGAATACACAGGCAGTAGATAGCCCCACAGCAGCAAATACCAAAGAAGGGAAATACACAATGCTACCACCAAAAATAACAACCACTGGTCATTAATATCCATTAATATCAATAGTCTCAATGCTCCTATAAAAAGACACAGGCTAACAGAATGGATATGAAAACAGGATCCATCCTTCTGCTGCATACAAGAAACATGCCTCAACTTCAAAGACAGATACTACCTCAGAGTAAAAGGCTGAGAAAAGACTTTCTAATCAAATGGACTTCAGAAGCAAGCTGGTGTAGCTATTCTAATATCTAATAAAATAGACTTCAAAATAATATCAACTGAAAGAGATCAGGAAGGACATTACATATTTATCACAGGAAAAATCCACCAAGATAAAGTCTCAATTCTGAATATTTATGCCCCAAATATGAGGGTACCCAAATTTGTGAAAGAAACACTACTAAAGCTTAAATCACACATCAAACCCCACACATTAATAGTGGGAGATTTCAACACCCCACTCTCAAAAATGGACAGATCTGCCAGACTGAAATTTAACAGAGAAATAAGGGAACTAACAGACATTATGACTCAAAGGTATTTAATAGATATCTATAGAACATTCCACCATAACACAAAAGAATATGCTTTCTTCTCAGCACTCCATGAAACCTACTCTAAAATTAACCATGTCACAAAACAAATCTCAACAGATACAAAAAAATTGGAATAACCTCCTGTATTTTATCAGACCACCATGGCTGAAAGTTAGATTTCAACAACAACAAATACTACAGAAAGCCTACAATCTCATGAAAACTGAATAATGCCCAACTGAATCACCAATGGGTCAAGGAAGAAATAAAGAAAGAAATTACTACTTCCTAGAATGTAACACAAATTGTTAAATGGTCTTATTAATAAAAAGCCCAGAGTCAGATAATGGGGTAAAAGCTGAAAGATCAGAGAGACAGAGCAAGCCAGGCACAAATTCTTACCTCTATGAGATACTCAGTCTAAAGAGAGCGAGCTCCTTTCTCCACCCAGCTCTATCACTTCCTGTCTGTATGTACAGACCGTCAGACCTCTATGGTTAATGAGTGGCTAGTTCCTCCTTCTGATTTTCAGGCAAGCTTTATTTGTTAGAGCACAAATAAAATACGACCACACTAGAATTCAATGAAAATGAAAGTACAACTTACCCAAACTTATGGGACACTATGAAAGCAGTCCTAAGAGGAAAATTCATAGCACTAAATGCCCACACAAAGAAGTTGGGGAAATCTCACACTAGTGACTTAACAGCACACCTGAAAGCTCTAGAATGCAAAGAAGCAAACTCACCCAGGAAGAATAGATGTGAGGAAATAATGAAATTGAGAAATGAAATCAATAAAATAGAAACAAAGAGAACAATACAAAGAATTAATGAAACATAGAATTGGTTCTTTCAGAAAATAAACAAGATAGACAAGCCATTATTCAAACTAACCAAAACGCAGAGAGAGAACATCCAAATTAATAAAATCAGAAATGAAAAGGGAGACATAACAACAGACAGTGAGGAAATCCAGAGAATCATCAGGTCATACTTCAAAAACCTGTATTCCACAAAATTGGGAAATCTGAAAGAAATAGATAATTTTCTGGATAGGTAAATCATACCAAAGTTAAATCAAAATCAGATAAACTATTTAAATAGACCAATAACCCCTAAGGAAATAGAAACTGTCATTAAAAGTCTCCCAACCAAAAAAAGCCCAGGACCAGATGGTTTCAGNNNAGNATTCTACCAGATNTTCAANNAANAGCTAATTCCAATACTCTTCAAATTGTTCCACACAATAGAAACAGAAGGAATATTATCAAACTCTTTTTATGAGGTCACCCTGATACCCAAACCACACAAAGATGCAATAAAGAGAATTACAGACCAATCTCCCTCATGAAGACTGATGCAAAAATACTCAATTAAAAAATCGAATCCAAGAACACATCAAAAAATTTATCCACCATCCCAGGGATGCAAGGATGGTTCAACATATGAAAATCTGTCAATGTAATACACCATATGTTTATACACCAATGTTTATACAACCATATAAAAAAACTGAAAGAAAAAAACCACATGATCATCTCATTAGATGCTGAAAAAGCCTTTGACAAAATCCAACACCCCTTCATGATAAAGATCCTAGAGAGATCAGGAATACAAGGAAATTACCTAAACATAACAAAGAGAATTTACAGCAAGCCGACAGCCAAAATCAAATTAAATGGACAGAAACTCAAAGCGATTCCACTAAAATCGGGAACAAGACAAGGCTGTCCACTCTCCCCATATTTATTCAATATAGTACTTGAAGTTCTAGCTAGAGTAATAAGACAACAAAAGGAGATCAAAGGAACAGAAATTGGAAAGGAAGGAGTCAAACTTTCACTATTTGCAGATAATATGATAGTATACATAAGTGACCCCAAAAATTTTACCAGGCAACTTCTACAGCTGATAAACACCTTCAGTAATGTGGCAGGATACAAGATTAACTCAATAAAATCAGTAGCCCTCCTATATACAAATGATACAAGGGCTGAGAAAGAAATCAAAGAAAGATCACCCTTTACAATAAACACGAATAATATAAAATACCTTGGGGTACCTCTAACTAAGCAAGTGAAAGACCTATATGACAAGAACTTTAAGTCTCTGAAGAAAGAAATTGAAGAAAATATCATAAAATGGAAAGATCTCCCATGCTCATGGATAGGTAGTATTAACATAGTAAAAATGGCAATCTTACCAAAAGCAAGCTACAGATTCAATGAAATCCCCATCAAATTCCCAACACAATTCTTCACAGACCTGGAAAGAATAATAGTCAACTTCATTTGGAAAAACAAAAAACCCAGGATAGCTAAAAGAATCCTGTACAATAAAGCCTCCTCTGGAGGCATCACCATCCCTGATCTCAAGTTCTACTGTAGAGCTATAGTAATAAAAACAGCTTGGTATTGACATAAAAACAGACATGTGGACCAATGGAATTGAATTGAAGACCCTGACATTAACCCACACACCCATGAACACTGATTTTTGACAAGGAAGTCAAAACGGTACAATGGAAAAAAGAAAGCATCTTCAACAAACGGTGCTGGCATAACTGGACATCAACATGTAGAAGACTGCAAATAGATCCATATCTGTCACCATGCACAAAACTCAAGTCCAAGTGGATCAAAGACCTCAACATAAAACTGAACTTGATAGAAGAGAAAGTAGGAAGTAGTCTTGAATGCATTGGCACAAGAGACTACTTCTTAATATAACACCAGTAGCGCAGACAGTGAGAGCAACAATTAATAAATGGGACCTCTGAAACTCAGAAGCTTCTGTAAGGCAAAGGACATGGTTAATAAGACAAAATGATAGCGTACAGAATGGGAAAAGATCTTCACCAACCCCACATCTGACAGAGGGCCGATCTCCAAAATATATAAAGAGTTCAAGAAACTAGACATCAAAATATCTAACAATCCAATTAAAAAATGGGCTACCAAACTAAACAGAGAATTCTCAAAGGAAGAATGTCAAATGGCCAAAAGACATTAATTAAAAGAATTGCTCAACATCCTTAGTCATCAGGGAAATGCAAATCAAAACAACTCTGAGATACCATCTTACACCTGTCAGAATGGCTATGATCAAAAACACTAAAGACAGCTTATGTTGGAGAGGATGTGGAGCAAGGAGAACACTCCTCCATTGTTGGTGGGAGTGCGAACTTGTACAGCCACTTTGGAAATCAGTATGGCGGTTTCTCAGAAAATTGCGAATCAATCTTCCTCAAGACTCAGCTATACCACTCTTGGGCATATACCCAAGGAATGCTCAATCATGCCACAAGGACACATGCTTAACTATGTTCATAGCAGCATTATTCCTAATAGCCAGAACCTGGAAACAACCTAGATGCCCCTCAACTGAAGAATGGATTAAGAAAATATGGTACATATACACAATGGAATACTACTCAGCAGAGAAAAACAAAGACATATGAAATTTGCAGGCAAATGGATGGAACTAAAATATATCATCCTGAGTGAGGTAACTCAGACTCAGAAAGACAAACATGATATGTACTCACTCATAAGTGGATACTAGATGTAAAGCAAAGGTAATCCAGACTACAACCCACAGATCCAGAGAAGCTAGCTAACAAGGAGGACCCTTTGCAGAGATCACCCAGCAAAGGAGAAATAGAAGAGATCTCCTGGGTAAACTGGAAGAGTAGTTTTAGAGGGGAGGTGATGGGGGATGAGAAGATGAGGGAACAGGATGGTCAAGCTGGGGGAGAAATGGAGTGGGAGAGCAATGAAAGAGATATCTCGATAAAGGTAGACATTATGTGGTTAGGGAGAAACCTGGTCATCCACAAGGATGACCCCAGATTAGTCTACTAGAAGTGGTGGAGAGGGTGCCTGAACTAGTCTACCCTGGTAATCAGATTGGTTAATACCCTAACTGTCATCATAGAGCCTTCAACTAGTAACTGATTAAAGCAGATACAGAGATCCATAGCCAAACACCAGTCTGAGTTCTGGGAGTCCAGTCAAAGAGAGGGAAGAGGGATTGTATGAGCAAGGGTGGGGTCAATATCATGATGGGGAAATCTACAGAGACAATTGAACCAACCTCATGGAAACTCAAGAACTTGACTGACAGCTGTGGAGCCTGCATGGGACTAGACTAGGCCCTCTGCATATGGGAGACAGTTGTGTAGGTTGGTCTGTTTGAGGGGCCCCTGGCAGTGGGATCAGGCTCTATCCCTGGTGCATGAGCTGGTTTTTTGGAGCCCATTACCTATGGTGGGATGCCTTGCTCAGCCTTGATACAGAAGGAAGGGCTTGATTTGCCCTCAATAGAATGTTCTAGGCTTTGCTGACTCCCCATGGGAAGCCTTACCTTTTTGGAGAAGGGGGCCAGGGAGAGGAAGGCTAGGGGGAGCAGGAGTGATGAGAGGGTTATCTGTGGTTGGTATGTAAAATAAATAATAAAAATTTCTTAAATTAAAAAATGGAAATAAATGTAGAAAAACTATGAGACAGGTGACATATATTTTACCTGCTCAAACATAAAACCAAAAAGTCATCTTCAGCTGGCTTGTATACAATGCGCAGTCCATACTTGTGCTAATGCAGATATGTGTGCTACCTTTGAAAGTTTACGTGTTTTCAGAGCAATGAAAATGGGTGGCCTGGGTGATCCAGCCTCTCAGAATGCCTCTGTTGTGCTTTCCTCAGAGTTCTGCATCCAGAACAGTTTCAAGGCTGCTGGCTGAGATGGTTTAGCTTCACAGACTCTTCTAGCAGAATTTGACCATTAATTTTCTCAGGGTCCTTCAAATATTCTAGCACTCCAAGAAAACAAGAAGCAGTCTAGAGAATTCAATGCCCACATTCCCAAGAGGTAGGGTGGGTAGGTTTTGGTCATTCAATGGTTATGAATATTTGTCATCATTTAGAGGGGTCAGTTACTAGTTGTTATTGGTAGTGGACAGAAAAAATAACTGAATAAAGGAGATCAGATTCAGGGATCTTGCTCTGTAAAGAAAAAGGGGGGATATAGAGATGATAAGATAAAGGGGTAGATTATTAAATCTACTTTTAAACTAAAAAACAATGATTAATCTTAAATATTTTACATTAGTATGAATTTTTGTATATTGATACAAATTTAAGGTTATTTTTGTTATACTATATATATGTTTCTACTCTTGTTTAAGGTATTTTTGTATATTGATACTAATTTAAGGTTATTTTTGTTAGAACATTATATATATATATATATATATATATATATACTTTTGCTTAAGGCAATGTACCTATGCAGCTCATTTAACAATGTAATGTAAATTTCTAGTCCTTGAAAGTTATTATTACAAATTATTTAGGATAATAAAGAAATGAAGGTTAGTAGTTAGTCACCTATAATAATCAAACTTGTAGCCGGGCGGTGGTGGCGCACGCCTTTAATCCCAGCACTCGGGAGGTGGAGGCAGGCAGATCTCTGTGAGTTCGAGGCCAGACTGGGCTACCGAGTGAGTTCCAGGAAAGGCACAAAGCTACACAGAGAAACCCTGTCTCGAAAAA
>LZPO01076028.1:6974-28589 GCA_001675575.1 Neotoma lepida | reverse complement strand
AAAAGAAGAAGATTCTGGATCTTTTTTTGTTTGCAGTCATATCCCATTCTATGTGAGACTGTGTTATGCCTTCTCTTCCTCTTTCAACAACATATCTTTGTGAAACAGGGTTTTCCAGCTTATTGGTTATCAAGTCTAATATTGAGAGCCACTAATAGCAAAAGTCCATGAGAGTATACAGCAGTGAAAACTAGAGTTCAGAAGGTCAACTTATCAGAACTAAGGGTTCTGTTAGAGGAAACCATCACGCAAGGCGTTATGGAATTACTGCCTTTTGAATGCATTGGCTATCTCTTGTTGTAAACTTCTTGTGCAATAACAGCTATGATTCTCCCTATTTACTGTGCATCTCCATGTTATGTGTACATATAATCTCATGATTGCATCTCAATCTTGGGCACAACTCTCCTTATACATTTGGGGTAATTGGATGGCTGTCCCCAGTCGTGTTTACTTTTTCATTAATATAAATCTGGCTAGAGCCATTCTCTGGACAAAAGTATTCCAGCTAAGATACCCTTTTTCCAAGGATAAATGCAGATAAACATTAGCTCATCTCACTTACAGATAAGAGAAAATAACCCCTAGCAATTAAATCCTCAATTCCTTACCTTCACCCCGGGTTTTTTTTATAAGACCCTAACTCAAGAGATTTACTGTTCACATTCCTGGGATGATGTTTTAGCCAACTGCTAGTTACTGAGTTAAGGTAGTTGCTTCCCACTGACCCAAGGAGATTGCTGCCAAGGCCAGGCAGGCAATAGGTGCCAAGCTTCTTTCTTATACAAATTATGTTTAATTCCTCCTCAGCCAGATGCTATTCCTAGATTCCCTAATTGATCTTAGCCTTTAGTTGACCCTACCAGAGAACTCCCCTTTAGTCACTCCCCTTTGGGGCAGTAATTGGAAGCTGACATTTATTGCTTTATGTGTCGACCTTATCTCTCTATGACCCTGAAAACTTCAAGCCTTGCATTGCTTTGCAAAAGAATTACTGCATGTGTATACATACTAGTTCTCTGAGAGCATTGACGAGAATTGATTGAGAAGATGGAAAAGACTTAGACAGACATGAGAGAACAGCAGAAGGGGCTGAGAGCAGGAGGGACTGAAATGAGCTGAGTATGAGAACAGAAAAGAAACTGTGTAGATAGAATTGACTGAGAAGAATAAAGTGAATGGACTAAAGAACTCAGTGTGCTTAGATTCATTGAATATCCCTCAGATTAGAATCCTTAGCCTCTTGTAGCATCTGTTCTGGACCCTGATAGAAATCCCCTCAAGGCAGGCACTTGAGGAGAATTTGTTAGTCTAAATACAGAGGTAGACTTGTTATGGAAGAGGATCTTCATTGTGCTCTTGCAAAAACTACCTCAAGAATTTCTGACCTTGTGAGAAAGAAGCAAGCTCAACCTCCACACTGACTTTGGCTTTTTACCCATACTGTCACAACATGTAGCTATGTAGTTTACTGTTTTATATTAAGACTGTTACCCATTGCTACACTATGATTCAAGAAAAAAATTCATTTATTTGTAATTTGAAATAAATATTTCACAATATATAATTACATATTGTTTTTATGATTAATCACTATGCTTTAATCATGTTCACTTTGTAACAATGAAAATACATCCTGTATATCAGGCATTTAAATTATGGTTCATAACAGTAGTAAAATTACAGTTACGAAGTAGCAACAAAAACAATTTTATGGTTGAGGGTCATCATAACATGAGGAACTGTATTACAGGGTTGCAGCATTAGGAAGGTTGAGAACCACTGATTTCAACCATCAGCAACACCACTTCATATTTGAAAATCTAGCAATCAGAACTTTGACAAGGAAGGGAAAATAACATGACCACAAGGCACAATTATAGCTTCTAAATGTGGTATGAATACCAGAGAGCTAGCACAGGCTCCTGGAAAGCCAGTTATGCTGCTTACACCTGCAATCCAAGCACTCAGGATGCTGAAGCAAGTGGGTCATCACAAACTCAAAGCCAGCCTGGGCTACAATATAAGACCTTACCCCAACAAACAAAAAAATTATAAAGATTTCAATAATTTGTGTGGCCAATGAGCTCTCTTTACAATCAAGCTATAAAAGTCATATAAACGATTTCTTTTTCTAGACTGTCATATTTTATCAGAAAAACAATATCAAAACAAAGCCCATATAACTCATTGTTTTAAAAGTTAATAGTTATAATATAAACTAAATATTATTAAGAGGGGGAAAATCAGCCATCTTCATAATTTTAGTTTCATTTTTCAAATTATGCCCTGATCAATTTTTTTAATTTATAAAAAATATTTAGTACATGTTTTGCACATCATTGTCGCCCTCAGCCCACAGAGTGCCTATGGCCTTTGCTGAAGTGATTATCTGCCCAATACTACTTACTGGCTCATTATCACAAGGGGTTTATGGTAAGGACTCTCCTACAACACATCTGACCAGAAAAGACAGTCTGAAATTTCTAACAGAGCAAACCTATTGGTGATGGAGCACTTAAATGAATCCTTAAGCAACTACACAGGGTATCTATTATTCTCACATGTCCTGATGCACCCTACCCCTTGCTGATATCTCACTAAGGTAGTGGAGCCTGAACTAGCCCTCAAGAAACATCTTGTCATCTGAGATATCCATTTAGTTTACTATGTAATCATTTTTTCTTACTTATGGCTAAAAGTATGTTCACATGGATACATATTGAGAAATGTATGTGTACATATGTGAGGCACTTTTGGAGGTACAAATGTATGTAAGTTATGTACAGTTAAACATAATTTAACTGTAGAAACAAAACAAATACATCTAAAAAAAAGTAAGACTATTTTGGCTCCCTATAAAATTTCATTACTGTTTTGTTTTGCTTTAGGTTTGGTTTGGTTTTGTAATAGACTTTCACTATACAGTCCAGTCTGGCCTCAAATTCACAGCAAACTCATGACTTAGAATAAATAGAACCTCACAGGAACAGCCTGAGTTAGAACATTTAGCATTAAAAGCAATCTTAAGAATTTCCCAGGAAAGGGGGAAAAGTAATATAATTATAACCTCTCAGATTTCAGGAGGGAAGAAACAAGACAAAATAAAACAAAACAATGATGCCACTAAAAAAATTTATCCCAATGAAACAAGACACTGATATAGACACTGTACACTGTTCTATAGGCAGCTGTGCACTATACTATATACAGGCAGCTATATACTATACTGTAGGGACTGAAACAGCTTCATGATAGCTTAGAGAAGCGTACTCAATAACCTGGCATCCCATAGCTTCATCACAGTGAAAAAGATTACTTATGCAAGTTAGAATCCAATACCAAGCCTGATGGTGGTGGTGCATGCCTTTAATCACAGCACTTGGGAGGCAGAGGCAGGTAGATCTCTGAGTTCTAGGACAGCCAAGGCTGAGACAGAAATCCTGTCTCAAACACACACACACACACACACACACACACACACACACACAAAGGAATCCAATATCAATTAACTGGCTAGAAAGGGAGGTTGTCACAGCAGGCAAGTTCCAAAGGTACATGGAAATAATGTACTTAAAACAACTGAGGATGTCAAGGAGGGAAAAAACACCCACCCCAGGCCATGAGGACAAGGACTTCCCTTTTTACCAAAACTGAAGGCTTCAAGCAAGGACCCCTATAGTAGACAAGCCCTCCTGAGCCTTTACTTACATGGACGGCTCCAAGTCAATCATTTTCACGAGATTAACTCATTTTAGTCCCACCATAATACTTTGGAACGTAATGTTATTAATCCCACTTGATGGATGAAATAAAAGCTCAGATTTAGAACCCTGTTTTAAATACCATGATAATCTGAAATGTCAGTTCTGAAACTTTCAAAATCTCAAAGATTTATGTGCCCTCAAACTATCTTTTAAAGTAAAACCTATTCTTGCCATAACTATAACATGTATGCTTTCTAGCTATTACAAAGAACACTTAACCAAAAATGTTCATTCCTCCAGAAACTGAAAACCACATCTCCAGAAACAACAAACTGAAATAATTATTGACCAGATTTCAGTTCAACGAAAGTGCAGGATCTCCCTCCCTCACAATATTTAATTAAAGCCTCAAATGACTTCATAGGTGTTGGGAGGATGCCAGGTCCCCCCTTTTTCATACTTCCTGGGGAGGAAAGCAAATTTCTCTAAGGGAAGCAGGAACCACACTCTGGGCTTTTCCTTACCCCTGGCTTACAGCTTCCCTGACCAGCATCAAAGCTGGCTGACCCATTACCCTGCTGCTAGGCTGACTTGTCTCTGCATTTTTCCTCAACCTTTTTCAGAACCAGCCAGCTTGGAGGATCAAATGTGCTCTTCCTGGTCCTATGTAACAGGGCAGCCTCTTTCTCTGAGCAGAGTCTGTGCTGAAACAAAGACACTGTTTCTATAACTCAGGGGTGAAATGTGAAATGTCTACTTGGCCACAGACCCATAGAGAGGTCTGCCATCACTTTTCTCAGTAGGAAATTGAAGACAGGCTCATCTTTACTTGTCTATTTTCTCACTTCTTAACTACTTACTGTTATGCCCAAATTGTGACCCTCGGAGACACTACCAATGACCAGAGACGTCCAGAATGCAACAATAAGGTTTATTGCAGGCACAATTCAAGCCGGCTGGGAACTCGTCCACAAGCACTGGTTGCAGTGAGGCTGGGAGGAGTGAGTTCCAGGACAGCCAGGACTGTTTCACAGAGAAATCCTGTCTCAAAATACCAAAAAAAAAAAAAAAAAAATCCCATGTGAAGTTTGCATATCCCACTCTAAATCATGATTCTCCATGTTTAGTAGCTCAAGCAAAGTGCAAGCAATCCCTGAATAAACATGGACCTCTCCTGTGGTGACATTTCATTTGTGCTCTAACAAATAAAGATGGCCTAGGTATCTGAGGATAGAGCCAGCCACTAAATTAAACACAGAGGTTAGGCAGTGGTAGCACACGTCTTTAATCCTAGCATTCGGGAGGCAGAGATTCATCCGGATCTCTGTGAGCTCAAGGCCACACTGGGAACAGAGCCAGATGTGGTGGCAGACACCTTTAATCCCAGCACTACTTAACCATAGAGATCTGGAAGTCTGTACAGACAGCCAGGAAGTGATAGCGCTGGGCAGAAAGAGGAAGTGATATAGCTGGGTGGAGAGAGGAAGTAAGATGGCAGGGCATAAAAAGGTATATAAGGCGTGAGTATACAGGAAGTAGCTCTCTTGGGCTATTTCCTAGCCATAAGAACTTGTGGCTGGCATGTTCTATTCCTTGGATCTTTCAGCTTTCACCCCAATATCTGGCTCTGGGTTTTTTATTAATAAGACTATTTAGCAATTCATGTTATATCTGGCAACCCAATGTTTGTGGCATGAATTCATAAAAAAGCCACTTGCCTGGGACTCAGGCCTGAGCGGAAGTCTCTTTGGCTTCTTCTCTCCTGCTGGATTGTGGGCTCTCTCTGAATCCCCATTTCTGACTGCTACCATGCTAGGTAGCTGCCTTGAACTCTATGTTTAATATAGTGGCTGGCTTTGTCCTCTGATCCCCAGGCAAGCTTTATTTGTAGGAGCACAAATAAAATATCACCACACTCTTCTTCACCTGGAGGTGCAGACATGCTAAAATTCCTGAAAGGTCTGACTCGTTACCTAAGTGAAAAGGTCCATCAAAACTCCAGGCATGTGGCCTGGTGTGATGACACACATCTTTAGTCCCAGCACTCAGGAGGCAAAGGCAGACCTGGTCTACATAGCAAACTCAAGACCAGAGTGTGGTGGTATATTGTGTATCAAATAAAGCTTGCATGAGGATCAGAGGACAGAGCCAGCCACTAGATTAAACATAGAGGCCAGGCAGTGGTGGCACACACCTTTTTTCCTAGCACTCAGGAGGCAGAGATCCATCTGGATCTCTGTGAGTTCAAAGCCACCCTGAACTACATGAGATTGATTCAGTCTAGGAGAGAAACAGAGCCAGGCAGTGGTACTTTAATCTCAGTACTTGGGAGTCACAGGCCTTTAATCCCAGGACTTGAAATTTCATGCCTTTGCTACCAGTATTTGGGAAGCACACATGCCATTAATCCCAGCACTAGGAAGGAAGTAATATGGCAGGGGGGCAGAGAAAGGCATATAAGGCATGAGGAGACAGGAACTAGCCTTTTCAGCTGAGTACTCAGAGGCTTTCAGTCAGAGGATTCCTGGAATTAGGATTTCGCCTTTCATTAGGCCTGAGGATTCGGTAGTGGTGAGAAGTTTCTCTAGTGGTTTGTTCTTTTGTCTCTCTGATCTTTCAGCGTTTACCCCAATATCTGACTCCGGGCTTTTTATTATAAGACCATTTAGGTTTCGTGCAACACCAGAGAGACAATGTCTTAAAAAAAATTAAATAAATGACTAAATTGAATTCCCAGGCATGTGTATTTCAGTTGTCATTAACTTCCTTCCTACAGCTACAATGTTTGCCACCAAGTGGCAATGCTGCAAAGAGAGAGAGGTCAAAAGTTAGCCAAACTGAACCAGAGAAAAATCTGGATTTCACCTAACTGCTAATGTGTAAATAAATATACAGATTTTTCCTGGCATATGATGTGCTTCCAACATCTAAAAGGAGAGGCTGTAAAAACTTCCCACTCTGAAAGAAATTAAGATGCTAATAATGCCCTTTTCATTTAAAAATTTTAATTTATTTTCATTAAAATGTGGATAGTCCCATGAAAAAGGCACTGTGGAAAGTAAAATATGCTGAAAGCTGATTTTTTTTAAAGTGTTTGAACATTTACTTCTGACCCCAAACTGAGAGAAACAATCTCATCCTCAGAAGCACAATGTGTGTCAGTATGGGCAGGCATTCCTGAGATAGAACACATGACAACATCACTTCATTATCCATTATAAATTTAAGGTATGCATGCATGTAGCTCTACATAATTATGGTGAAAAGATTGTTTGGTTCTTAAGAAGATCCTATAACTTAGTTAAAGGGAAACAGAATAAGTATGACTCAATAAAATTAAACTAAATCTAAACCAGAATATCATTGAGACTTGATATAAAATCAAGGCTCAAGAGACACTGCTTAAATAGGACACTTTCCGTTCACAACCTATGAGGACAATGTGGAAGACACGTCATTTTTTTTTCTTTAAACACTGGGATTCTCAAGGACATGGAGAGCAGAGACCATGTATAAAGACTAAGTGTATTAATAATTAAGACACAACTTCTTCCATTCATCAGTCTGATAAATGACCAAAAGTTGGTAGAAACTGTAACTCAGAGAAAAGATACAAAGAAGAAAGATACATCCTCCTCAAGGATGTATAGACCAGTAGAAAGCCAGACAGGAAAATACACAGTTCAAATATGATATGGGCACAGTAGCACACATCTGCAGCCCTAACCCTGGCAAAGCTGGGACAGGAGCAGCTCAAGTTTGAATCAGTCTGGCTGCACAGTAAGGCCCAGCATTGGGGCCTGGGACTGTAGCACAGTGACAGGGTTTGTGCCTAGCAGGTGCTAGGCCTAAGTATAATCCTCAGCACTACAACAAAAAATAAAATAAAGCATAGCATGATAGAGGTAAGGGGGAAAACTTCTTCTAATGCCATAAATAAAATCCTAAAAACAGCTGGGCAGTGGTGGCACACACCTTTAATCCCAGCACTCAGAAGGCAGAGGCAGACAGATCAAGACCAGCCTAGTCTACACAGTAAGTTCCAGGACAGCCAGGGTTACACAGGACAACTCTGTCTCAAAAAACAAAAAACAAAAAACAAACAAACAGAAAAAACCACTTAGATGAAATGTGACTAGTAAATGCAGGAAACTGGTCTATACTTAAGATTTTTAACTGGCATGTACCCCTAGAATTATCTCCGACATTCGAAAATAGAAGAGAAAAAAAATCATCCAACCAATTAGTCTTTGCCCCTTCTGTGAATTACTTGCATCTTCCATTACACATCTGTTGTTTTCTAAGCTACCATCTCCCTCACTAACACATTGAGAGAGGAACAAAAACAAATGAAAACCACAAACAGCAATTTATGTCCATTTAATTACACTTTGTAATGGAAGTTTCTCGAGGAATTGAGTGAGGCACAGGCTGCAAGTGATTGCAAGTGGTAAAAAATTAATACGAATATTAAATACAAGCAAAGCAGCCTAAGAAATAGCTTGAACTAAAAAAATTAAAATAAATTTAAAAAAAAAACACTGAACTTTTCATCTAGAAAGGTTACATAACCTTCTTAATTCTGAAACACAAAACTGGGATTTTTTAAAAAGAAACATCTGGGGCTGGAGAGATGGGTCAGTGGTTAAGAGCACTAATTGCTCTTTCAGAGGACCCAGGTTCAGTTCCCAGCACCCACGTAGCAGCTCACAACCATCCATAACTCCAATTCCAGGGGATCTGATGCTCTCTTCTGACCTCTAAGGTCAGATGTGATGCACAGACATGCATGCAAGCAAAACATTCATACACATAAAAGAAAATAAATAATCTAAACAGAAAAAAATATTTTTAAAAAAGAAATACCTACCATGTCTAGGCTCATACTGATTTTATGGTCAAATGACCAGGTTTATGTTTAATATAACCTTCTTTCAACCATTTCTCCAACAACACTATGATAGTGATCAGTTTGGTATCACAATCAAAGCAAATAAAAATGACAAACCCACAGGCAAAACAGATTAAAAAAAATAAACTTGTTAGAATCCTTTAAAATTATACCATTGTGTGGGAGCCCATTTTCAGGTTCCTAGTGGCTTTATCCAGCAGGTCTGCATAGAGAGGATGATTGGACCATGGGCCTAAGTGCAGGTATCTGGGATGGTCTGCACTTGGCTTTGCTGGGGGGAGGTCTTTTGCTCCATCCCTTGGCATTTCTGTAAATACCCTAGGGCAGAGACAACTGGGGCCCAATGGATTAGGTTCCAGGCCTTCTCAAGGCTATCCTGTATTTTCTATCTTTATCTGCACCCTCTATATCCTTCTAACTAATATTTCCTGCTACTTTCACTCAAGAAAACTCTGGGGAACTGTGGGGTTGGTGGGTAGCTACCCCACACCATTGATTCTATCAAATAAAAAGCTTAAAATAATAATTTTACTAATAACAACCTTGCCATTTCATAAAATGATAACTTAATACACATTGAATTGCCCTTACCCAAATTCACTAATGTTTTATATACATCTTACACAACAGGCTCAAGGTCATTTTGTATCATATCTTTGGTGTGTTCGTGTTTTGAGTGACTCATCACATGAATTTAGGTACAGACACTTTCTACTTGTTACATCGTGTCAGCTCTCAAACACCTGCAGATTTAGGAGTTATTTGAATTTTGGACTTTCAGATTAGGGAGGCTCAACCTGTAGATTTTATGTTAGAAATAAATTTGAATACTTTTGTAAAATTTTAAAGGTATTCCATTTGCTTCAAATATTTTAAATTATTATTGTTTAAAAAAACACACCTTTCAAAGTGGAACTTTTATGGGGTCATAAATGTAATTTCACAATTTTTGAAAGCTTTAAATATGACCATGGTCATAAAAAATAAATTTAGGGCTGGGAAGATGGCTCAGTTAGTGAAGTGTCTGTCTTACAAGCACAAGGACCTGAGTTAGATCCCACAGACAATAAGCTGAGCATGGTAACACACTTATAGAAGCACAGTGGAGGCAGACAGGAGCTCACTGGGGTTCACTGGCCAACTAGACTGAAATAGGTATACACACATAGATATGAACTCACTTTATATAAGATTAAAAGAATGTGTGCTAGACTGATAAAAGCACATACTTCTAAAGGAAAGCAGAGGAGGAGGGTAGAGGTAAACAGGAGCTTTGACTTCATCTGTATGGCTGAACTTTTGCAAAAAAAAAAAAATTGGGCCACTTACCAAATTAAAATGCACTGAATTTAACCAGTCATCTCAAAATTTTACCTACAGATGACATGCACCTCAACTATGATAAACTTCCAATATATTATATCTTTCTTTTTAAGCCAGCACTGTGTATTAATATATACTCACTCTCAGGTAAAGACTTATCTTTATCCACAATACTATTCTCATAATGGAATTCATAACCAAAATGCTTTACAATTCTGGGTTTTAAGAATTTTTGAACTGCATAAAGAAAATAAACTTGACATTTATCATTAGGTAATGGTAATTTCTATTAATTGCTAAATTACTGTTTTAATAGCATGAGCTGTTTTGCTTATATTGTTTATTTTGTTGTGTTTAAAATACTTCAAGAGTTTCATCTACTAATGTGAGAGAAGTCTATACACTGCCACTCACAGGGCTGCTAATGATCTGGAGAGAGAAAAAGTAGCTCTTCAGGCAGAGCTTGCTCCTCAGGAGCTGTCCATCTTATTTTTGAGACAGGATGTCATTGGCCTTGAATTCACCAAGCAGACCAGACCAGTCTGATTGGCCAGTGAACCCCAGTGAGCTCCTGTCAGCCTCCACAGTGCTTCTTCAAGTGTGTTACCATGCCCAGCTTGTTGTCTGTGGGATCTAACTCGGGTTCTTGTGTTTGTAAGACAGACACTTCACTGACTGAGCCATCTCCCAGTCCTACATTTATCTTTCATGACCATGATCATATTTAAGGCTTTCATAACATGTAAAATTACATTTATGATCCTGCAATGCTGCAAGCTGCAGGAAAATGTAATGAAATTCAGCTACTATCACAAAAGCTACTACTTGGAAAAGTCAAGGACTTTTCCAAAGGTCAAGCCAGGGCTTAAGAAGTCTTGGTGATATTTTAGCTTTTATATATATATTAGCTGGTTCCTACAATGATTTTCTTGTAATGCTATGTATGCTTCCAAGAACTCCTAACAGTGTATTTATCTAAAATACCTATCAAGCATCCAAGACCAAACAATCTCCTGAACTAAGGTAACACTCTTATGGAAACAATGCCTGTCCCCAGGTCAGGCAGATAGCTTTATTTCTTGTGCAATTTTAGCTGAGATCCTCCTTTCTTATACAGCCTTACTAACATTATAGACTCCTAACTTCTTACCTAACCACTTCTAGGAATGTAGATTGAGCACATAAATTCCCTTTTTGATATACTAACTCATTAGTTCTCAGTTGACCTTCTCTTTTAACCATTCCCTTTTTTAGGTTGAAAAGAAAGCCTGACAGTCACTGCCTGAGGAAAATTCTTACCTGCCTTTATGATCCTGTGGGATTTCAAGCCTGGTGACCTGGCTGGAGGGGAAGGATTGCTATTGCTTGGGTTTATAACTGAATACCTCAGAGACTTAGAGAGGATGAGAGAGGATTTTGAGGACTTTTGACTAGAGAACTGGAAAGAGAACTTGAGGACAAGATGGAAGATGAGGAAGAGCCAGATGGGGAAGGATATGATGAGAAGGACCTAGATGAGGCAGAATTAAGATGAGAGAATTAAGATAGAACTTAGAGGGGACAGTAGATAAATATAGAGAGAAATCAGGCAAGAAAGGAGCTAGGCACGAGAACAGAACTGAAGCTGTATAGATAGGATTTTATCCCAGAGGAACAAAATAGACGGACAAAGAGGTTGGTGTACTTAGATTCTTTTCCCGAAAATAATTCTTACCATTTATAGTTTCTCTTCTGGGCCCCTGGGAATATTATTAAGGCTGGTTGTGGTGCCTGGCCACTTTGGACTACGAGGTGGGCAAGGGTCTGAAGACTGAAAGTAAGCACAAGAGACATGGGTCACTCTTGAAGGAAGAATGTCGTTTATTGAAGCTCAGGGGAACCTTATATATCCCTCACAACCCAGCCCCCCATGGCCACAGCATAGAACAGAAAGCATCCAAGGGCAGTGGTAAAATACAATGTATCTCTCTAACCTCCTTGTAAACAGATTGAACTTCCTATTTTCAGCATCTGCTTGGCCAAACAAGGCTAGAGGGAACAACACAATGTTCATGCAGTCTCGCTTTTCATCCTGAAGGAAGGACTACTGGGCCCAACAGGTCCCCCTTTTCTTTAAATTAAAAGACACAGAAAACTATAAGTATCTGATCTTCAACTCTCTCAGAAACCCGAGAAGGAAATGATATTACCTAGTAAAACAGGAAGTGCAAACAAACAACTTCCAAAAAATTATGAGTTGACAGAAACAGCCAGCTACCTGGACAGTTATCCAAGGTTTTTCAAAACATTGGGGCATCATCTTCAGCCTACAGGCTTAGTGTATCTGACAGATTCATTCATGAAGCAGGATGTACGCAAGGTCTACTGCTCAATCCCACATTCAGTGCAAGTATTCTATGTACCAGATAATCTTGAATTTTGCCAGCGTCCTGTCATGATTCAGGATTTTAAATTCTGGAAATTGTTGGTGGTTTTGGAGTTCAGCTTCCCATTCTTTTCAGCTTGTGGGTGGTTTCATCTTGGCATCCCATTCTTCTAGGCTTGTAGGTGGCTTCATCTCCTTTATTAAATGCCAATCTATCATTTAGAGGTCAGACTCCATCAGCCTAGTTACTCCTCCAAGAATAACTGTTCCAGCTACTGTTTCACAGCACACCAGTAGCCATCAGTAGACTGTCTGTTCAGGTGCCTTCGAAGGAAGATCACTATACCTTTTCTGGATTGCAAAGCCACTTCAGCGATGGTGCCATATTGTCTTGGCCTCAGAGGATGCCTGTTGCCAAAACTGCAACCACACTTGTCTTGGCAAGGATCAGTAGTAGTCCTTTGTTTTGTGTCCTGCTTGTTGATTTTGAACAGCATACTGTTAGCAGTCAATGTGAGGGTACTTTCTTGCCCAGCAGCTAACTTTTGTCACAAAGAAAGTTAACTCCATGTGCAGTCTCCTCAATGCCCACATCTTCTCTGAAATAGATTGGTGCTGCCAGGAGTCAACATGTCTCATAGTCATAAAAAGGGGGAAAAAATCTAAATATTTTAAATGCCATATTCTGCAGATATCTGAAGGGTTTGAAGATGACCTGTCTCTCTAAAATATATCTCTGCTAAACGATTGAAATGACTAACTACTAACTCTCATTTCTCTATATCCTAATAATTGATAATAATAACTTTCAAGAATTAGCAAATTGAATAACATTGTTAAATGAACTGTATAGGTGCAATACCTTGAACAAGATTAGAAATATACATAAAATATTTTCTAACAAAAATCAATCTCAAATTTGTATCAATATATATATAATTTGTATGCAGAAATCCAATGCAATGTGAAATATTTAAAACTAGTAATTGCCTTCTAAAAGTAGATTCAATAATCTACCTTTTTATCTATATCATATCTATATCTTCTTTTTTTTCTTTTTTTCAAACAAGAACCCTAAATCTAATTTCCTTTGTTTAGCCTTTTTCCTGACCATTAACAATAACAACTTGTAACCAACTATCCAAAACAATAAAAATTATCCCAAACCCAAAACCCATTGAAAAACCAAAAACCATCTGCCCCACCTCTTGGGAATGTGGGCATTGTTTTCTTAAAATTGTTTTTAGGGAATGCTGAAAAGAAAATTATTAGGTTAATTGTCAAGTCTGCAGTGGTAGCTGTATCATTTGTTATCCAATCTCTGCATAACACAAAAGTGCAGGGCTTATCTCAAGTCCTCGCTTGAATAATCTGTGAGGCTGGATCATGTCAGCTAGCTATCTCAAGATTGTCCTGAGCAGTTTTTTGTCCAAAGATGATCTTTGGGTGATGTTTGTCAGCTTAGTGGTATTATTGTCCATGTGGAATCATCATTGTGGGGCCCCATCATCTTTCTGGAGACTTCAAATTTGCTGTCAGGCCTGGTCATGATTCCCTGCAGAAAACTGATAAAGACGCAACACAACAACATGTGCAGGCAGCTAACTGAAGCCTTTTTTCTAGAATTAGTTAGTACTCTATATGACCATTAATATCAAGACAAAAGTTTAAAACATATATATATCAATCTTATAAATTTTGATATAAAATTCATACCTTAAGAAGAGTTTAAAGAATCAAAGTAGAACCAAAGAGTTGAAATTAGTAACAATAGAATAGTCCCTTAATTTTTTGGTTTTCTTCTGTCCCATATCAGATGGCTCTTCTGACATGATACAGAGATTTTGTATTTTCCTTTTAACAAGCATGCTTGAGTTTAGAGAAGGAGAGAACCATTCTCCAACTCCAAAGCCAGCTTTAATTTTTTAATTGAACTGGGACTACATAAAGACCATTTGTATTAAGTGTCCATAGAGAAGAGCAGAAACAAACATTTAGATATGATATATCCATTGACCAATTTACTCTTTTATCTTTGAACATTTATTCTGGATGATTTGTCCTTTTTCTTCAGATGTCTCATTCTACAATAGTCTCAATAAATTTCTGTGCAGTTCTATTCTTAATACTGGTGCCTTGTTTCCTTAATAATTTCATTAACTGCTCAATCAAAATCTGCTTTGAATTACTGGCACCCATCTTCAATTCACCCTCCCCAATCAATCCTTACCTGTTGGTTAGCCTTCGGAGGGTGGCCTCTCAGAGATCCCTAATTCCCAATCTCACTGTGGGGCCTCCATCTGTGGTGCCTGGCCACTTTGGACTACGAGGTGGGCAAGGGTCTGAAGACTGAAAGTAAGCACAAGAGACATGGGTCACTCTTGAAGGAAGAATGTCATTTATTGAAGCTCAGGGGAACCTTATATATCCCTCACAACCCAGCCCCCCATGGCCACAGCACGGAACAGAAAGCATCCAAGGGCAGTGGTAAAATACAATGTATCTCTCTAACCTCCTTGTAAACAGATTGAACTTCCTATTCTCAGCATCTGCTTGGCCAAACAAGGCTAGAGGGAACAACACAATGTTCATGCAGTCTCACTTTTCATCCCAGAGGGAGGACTGCTGGGCCCAACAGCTGGTCTTTAATAATATTTGAGACTGTAAGATTTCCACTTTCAAAGGCATGTTTTTTAAAATAAAAATAATTTAAAATATTCAAACTAAATGGAATTGTGGTTTGAAAGAAAATGCCCCCCCAAAGGGAGTGGCACTATTAGGAGGTGTGGCTTTGTTGGAGGAAGTGTTTCACTGTAGGAACAAGCATTGAGGTCTCTCTTGTTGAAGCTTCCCTCAGTGTATGACAGTCAGTCAACTTCCTGTTACTTCTGAGTCAAGATGTAGGATGCTCAGCTCCAGCACCATGTCTGCCTGCACACTGCCATGGTCCCCTCCATGATAATAATAGACTGAACCTCTGAAATTGTAACTGAGCCCCCACAATTAAATGTTTTCATTTATAAGAGCTGCTGACCATCCCAAGTGACACCAGCAACTACTGTAGTCATAAGCCCACCCTGCACTGACTCGGAACAGGAAAGGCCCCATCTCTGAACCAGCAGACCAGTTCTCTAGCCCCAAGGCCCTGGGGACACATTCCATGCCCCGCCCCCCCAGCCATTGGAGCGCCAGGGATCAGGCAGCTGCCTCTTTCCCCTACCCCTTGCCAAGAAAACCATCCCGTGCGGCACCAGCAACCACTGGAGTCATAAGCCCATGCTGCACCAATTGGGAACAGCTGCTGCCTGAGACATAACCCACTAACGCCAATTGGACTAAGCTGCTCCCTGAGAAACGGAGTCCATCAACACCAATTCGACCAAGAGCTCCCAGGGGACCAAGAGTATCAATCAGACCAAGAGAGGCTCTCTCAGACACAAACACTGCCTCCACCATGTAGAGGAAGAGATGGGTAGACACCAGTGCAAAAATACAGGCAACAACATAAAGATGAATATGGCACCATCAGAACCTAGTGGTTCTATATCAGCAGGACCAGAACATACCAATGCAGAAGAAGCAGAAGAAATCCATCTTAAAAATGACTTTAAGAAGATGATAGAGGCCCTTAAAGAGGAAATGGAAAAATCCCTTGAAGAAATGGAAGAAAAGACAAACAAAAAATTGGAAGAAATCAAAGAAAGCCAAGAAAAAGCAATTAAACAGGTGAAGAACACAGTGCAAGATTTGGAAATTGAAATTGAGACAATAAAGAAGACACAAACTGAGGGAATGCTGGAAATAGAAAATCTGACTAAATGAACAGGAACTACAGATGCAAGCATAACCAACAGAACACAAGAGACAAAAGAGAGAATCTCTAGTGTAGAGGATACAATAGGGGAAATAGATTCATCACTCAAAGAAAACACTAAAACCAAAAAAGTCATAATCAAATTGTCCAGGAAATTTGGAACACCATAAAAAGACCAAACCTAAGAATAATAGGGATAGAAGAAGGAGAATACCAACTCAAAGGCACAGAAAATATATTCAATAAAATCATAGAAGAAAGCTTTCCCAACCTAAAGAAGGAAATGTTTATGAAGATACAAGAGGCTTACAGAATGCCAAACAGGCTGAACCCCAAAAAACAGTCCCCTCATCACATAATAATCAAACAACTAAACATACAGAATAAAGAAAAATATTAAGAGCTGCAAAGGAAAAAGGTCAAGTAACATATAAAGGCAGACCCATCAGAATAACACCTGACTTCTCAATGGAGATTCTGAAAGCCAGAAGATCCTGGACAGATGTTATGTAGACACTAAGAGACCATGGATGCCAACCCAGACTATTATACCCAGCAAAACTCTCAATCACCATAGACAGAATATTCCATGATAAAACCAGATTTAAACAATATCTATGCAAAAATCTAGCCCTACAGAAAACACTAGAAGAAAAAATTCAACCTAAGGAAGTTCGATACACCCATGAATACACAGGCAATAGATAGCCCCACAGCAGCAAATACCAAAGAAGAGAAATACACAATGCTACCACCAAAAAATAACAGGAATTAACAATCACTGGTCATTAATATCCATCAATATCAACAGTCTCAATTCTCCTATAAAAGGACACAGGCTAACAGAATGGATATGAAAACAAGATCCATCCTTCTGCTGCATACAAGAAACATGCCTCAACTTCAAAGACAGACACTACCTCAGAGTAAAACGCTGAGAAAAGACTTTCTAATCGAATGAACTTCAGAAACAAGCTGGTGTAGCTATTCTAATATCTAATAAAATAGACTTCAAAATAATATCAACTGAAAGATATCGGGAAGGACATTACATATTTATCACAGGGAAAATCCACCAAGATGAAGTCTCAATTCTGAACATTTATGACCCAAATACAAAGGCACACACATTTGTAAAAGAAACATTACTAAAGCTTAAATCTCACATCAAACCCCACACACTAGTAGTTGGAGATTTCAACACCCTACTCTCACACATGGACAGATCTGCCAGACTAAAACTTACCAGAGAAATAAGGGACCTAGCAGATGTTATGACTCAAATGGACTTAATAGATATCTACAGAACATTCCACCCTAACAAAAAAGAATATATCTTCTTCTCAGCATCCCATGGAACTTTCTCTAAAATTGACCACATGCTCGGTCACAAAGCAAATCTTAACAGATACAAAAAAAAAAATGGAAAAACTTCCTGTATTTTATCGGACCACCATGCCTTAAAGTTAACTTTCAACAACAGCAAAAATTACGGAAAGCCTACAATCTCATGGAAACTGAATAATGCCCAAATGAATCACCACCAATGGCTCAAAGAAAAAACAAAGAAAGAAATTAAAGATTTCCTAGAATTCAATGAAAATGCAAGTACAACATACCCAAACTTATGGGACACCATGGAAACAGTGCTAAGAGGAAAATTCATAGCACTAAATGCCTACATAAAGAAGATGGAGAAATCTCACACTACTGACTTAACAGCACACCTGAAAGCTCTAGAACAAAAAGAAGCAAACTCACCCAGGAGGAATTGATACCAGGAAATAATCAAATTGAGAGCTGAAATCAATGAAATAGAAACAAAGAGAACAATACAAAAAAATCAACGAAACAAAGAGTTGGTTTTTTGAAAAAATCAACATGATAGACAAGCCCTTATCCAAATTAATCAAAATGCAGAGTGAGAGCATCCAAATTAACAAAATCAGAAATGAAAAGGGAGACATAACAACAAACAATGAGGAAATCCAGAGAATCATCAGGTCATACTTCAAAAACCTATACTCTACAAAATTGGAAAATCTGAAAGAAATGGACAATTTTCTGGATAGGTAAATCATACCAAAGTTAAATCAAGACCAGATAAACAATTTAAATAGACCAATAATCCCTAAGGAAATAGAAATTGTCATTAAAAATCTCCCAACAATAAAAAACCAGGACCAGATGGTTTCAGCACAGAATTCTACCAGATTTTCAAAGAAGGGCTAATTCCAATACTCTTCAAATGGATCCACACAATAGAAACAGAAGGAATATTACCAAACTCTTTTTATGAGGCTACAGTCACCCTGATACCCAAACCACACAAAGATGCAACAAAGAGAATTACAGACCAATCTCCCTCATGAACATGGATGCAAAAATACTCAATAAAATATTGCCAAGCCGAATCCAAGAACACATCAAAAAAATTATTTGCCATAACTAAGTAGGAGTCATCCCAGGGATGCAAGGATGGTTCAACATATAAAAATCTGTCAATGTAATGCACCATATAAACAAACTGAAAGAAAAAAACCATATGATCATCTCATTAGATGCTGGAAAAGTCTTTGACAAAATCCAACATCCCTTCATAATAAAGATCCTAGAGAGGTCAGGAATACAAGGAAATTACCTAAACATAACAAAGGCAAATTACAGGAGGCCAACAGCCAACATCAAATTAAATGGACAGAAACTCAAAGCGATTCCACTAAAATCAGGAACAAGACAAGGCTGTCCACTCTCCCCATATTTATTCAATATAGTACTTGAAGTTCTAGCTAGAGCAATAAGAAAACAAAAGGAGATCAAAGGGATAGAAATTAGAAAGGAAGAAGTCAAACTTTCACTATTTGCAGACGATATGATAGTATACATAAGTTGTTGGTAATGTGGCAACGGCGCTGGCAGCACACTGGCAGAGGCCCTGTTTACCATGCAAGAAAAGCCATGAGGTATGACAGAATCCATTATCAGAGTTTTATTAGGAGGAGAGAGGGAGACAGGAAAGAATGTGACCAGGCCTGTGAAAGAGAAGAGAAAGAGGAAGGGGAGGAGTCTGGCCTGCTTTTTAAGGAGCTACGACATGTATGCACATAAATTGCATGATCACCCTGCGAGCAAATTTCGTGATCATGCAGCACACAGATTACATATGTACAGCCCCTTGCTTGGCTACCAAACTGCACGTATGTGGTCACTTTACTGAGGGCAGAGCACACAAAAGCCCAGTGGCCTTCTCTATGACTTAAAACAGGGACCTGGAAGCCTTAAGGCAGCTGCCAGTCAGATGGTGTGTGCCAGCACCTGGCAGTTCTGTTCATGGGCTTTGTCATCTCTCCCATGGTATCTTAAATACCACAACTGAGACTCTGCCTGTGGGAGGGGCCATCTCTCCAGACACTTAAGCTTAGCCCTGATGTCGGGGAGCTCTAGGAGACATGAGACGGATTTTATTCCATATCTTGAATTACGTTTTTTAGCTTTTGATAGTTTACTGGTAGGAAGACCCGCCAGGAGGCAGGTTGTAAATTGATCTCTGGCTATAGAGCCATCTGGGTTATTTTAATCCCAATGTGGGTCCTGATCGGAAATTGCCTCAGCCCCAGGTAGATGGGCAGCATTGGTTTGATGAAAACCATTTGCATGCATCCTAGCCTGCTTCCAGATCTCTCTGTGCTTGAGAATGAGTGAGAGGAAGAGAGTGGGAAGAGTTAAGAGTTGAGCAGAAGTGGCCTGCCTCATACCAGAGTGCGGAACGGAAGTCAGATAGGCAGAAGTTCAGGTTCAGGTTGCATGTGAGCAGGAGAGAAAGACTCAGAAAGGGAGGGTTCAGGGCTTAGGTAGAAAGCTTGGGGATAATGTAATTCTTTTCATTTGTCCATTCTCTGGCAGAAGTTAGGTAATTCCCATGAAATATCAGGGTCCAAGCAGCCATTATGTGGCCGTATTTATTGATATACTTAAGGCATTTGTCAGAGGAGGAGTGGGACCAGGAGGAGGAAGCCTTATGTCCCATGACTGCAGCTGAGAGAAAAAAAAATTAAAAAGTAAAATAAAATAAACAGGATCCAAGGCCCCTCCCACAGGCAGAGTCTCAGTTGTGGTATTTAAGATACCATGGGAGAGATGACAAAGCCCATGAACAGAACTGCCAAGCGCTGGCACACGCCATCTGACTGGCAGCTGCCTTAAGGCTTCCAGGTCCCTGTTTTAAGTGGTAGAGAAGGCCACTGGGCTTTTGTGTGC
The DNA here is from genome assembly GCA_001675575.1 of Neotoma lepida. Taxonomy (NCBI): domain Eukaryota; kingdom Metazoa; phylum Chordata; class Mammalia; order Rodentia; family Cricetidae; genus Neotoma; species Neotoma lepida. Next base: position 8,211 of record LZPO01076028.1, on the reverse strand, counting down.
CCTGCCCCACTCTGGTCAAACTGGACCTAGTTCAAAGTGCCACCAAGAGGAACACTGGTGAGCTGACTGTCCTCATGCACCTTGTGGCATGGGAGCATCAAACCAAAACCTCCCAGGTTTGGCCTTGGGCTCATAGAGAGCCTGGGATAGCCATTAATTACAGCATGAGGCAATCCGTTTCCTTCCCTTTGGATACTGGAGCCACTTACTCAGTCCTGAGGGAGTTTTGGGGTCCCATCTCTCCTCATTTCCCTATTGTCTGAATAGGGGGACAGCCTTCCCCACCTCACCAGACCCCACCACTTAACTGTATTTTCAGGGGTATCTCTCTCACCCACACATTTTCAGTTGTGCCATTCTGCCCTGTGCCCTTAATGGGAAGAGATGTTCTAGCTAAGAAAGGAGCTTTATTTCATTTGCTTCCCTGCATTTGCCTCACTCCAGACCAGTCAGCAAGGCCTCTTCTCCTCCTCATGCACAGTAACACAGACAAGGACCTGCTCTCCCTCAAGTTCCAGAGGACACCAGGATGCACTGCCTTGTCACCAATCCCAGAACAATGAGGTCCCAACCCACAAGCTTTTTCCTTCCTGGTTCCCTCTCCTAATTTACTACTCAGCTAATTGTTACAGGGCCACCATAGAGCTGGAAGATGAGAACCACCAAATATATCCAGTAGTTAAGGAACAGTAACAGTCAAAAGGTATTTACAGCGCCAGACTCAAAAGGGTCTGGGCTCAGCAAAAACTCAGACTTTAATATAAGAATCCCCTATGGTTAAATGCCCTGAGCAATTGATCACCTGTGTCTCCTGGATGCCAAACTAACAAAGGAAATAGGTGCCTTAAAATCCGTCTCAGATAAGGTAAAAATTAAAAGCATGTTCCAAATATCTCTCTCCCTCTATCTTCCTCTCTCTCTCACTACACTAACCAATATCCAATATAAAAGAGTACTAAACATTGTAACATCATGGCCACCAGCTTAAGAGTTTAAATTTCCCATGGATGCTTCTTAATATGTTTAAAAATTCTTTAGAGCTCCAGAGAATCCACTTGGACAGGTCAGTGAGCTCTGGAGCCAGCTTGAATCCACCTGGACAGCACCTTACCAGACGATTCCCAAAGCAGCAGAGGACAACCCACCATCCACAGGATGCCTGGCTACTTCAGAAGCCCCCTTTCCTACCCCCCAGGAGTGAACCGACACCCACCAAGTCAGTTGAAAAGAGTTGTCC
>LZPO01076027.1:159144-174818 GCA_001675575.1 Neotoma lepida | reverse complement strand
CCCCCCCGCAAGGCTCCTCAAGAAAATACTATAAGTACAGATGGCAACCTAGCCGAGGTACGTTAATCAGTATTATAGCTTATTATACCTAAAACATCAATCGAAGGAAAGAGTGTGCCCCTGGNGGTTATTTGCCTTCAAGTTCGTCCAAAGACTTGTTGCTAACATAGCAACAGTCAACTGCTAAGATCCAGTCATGACAAGAGACCTGCATACAATGGGAACATTTCTTCTTCCCCACCTTGTGCTCGGAACCACACCTCTGACATCTACGAGCCCTGTTCTCTTCATGAATTCCCCTTCTTCTCACTGTGGTCTCAGATGCTGGAAAAGTCGTCCACATTCCACAGGCTTCATTTCCCTGAATCCCCATTAAGCTGTCTCTGGAGAGATACATGTGCTCAGCTTGGAGAACCTCACTGGCTTCTCTTGCCCTAAGTTTACTGACTACAGAGGCCTTTCTACATTACCAACCAGTAATTCTTATAATTCTTCTTCACATCCATTTGTGGTGGACATCTTGTTTTGTCTTTTTCCCCCATGCCTGAGAAACACAGACTACAGGNTTGGGATTACACATAAAGCGACAGTAGAGTAGAGCTTCAAACTTGGTCTTCAGATCCCAGGTACAAATTTTATTATATTACTTACATTACATGGAAAACATCTTTCAACTTCTAATATTTAACTATAAAAAGAAAATCCCAACATTTTGTCCCAAATCTTATGTTATTAGAATGATTTACATGTTTTACATATTCTGCATAGATTCTTATTCNTAAGATACATTAAAACCATGAAATACTCTCATTAAAAAAAAAAAAAACCACTGTCATTGTTAGTGGTTAAGCTACTGACTTTGATAATCAACACCCTGTTCCATCTAGACAGAAAGTCCAGAGATTCTAACGTGCATCAGGAAGCACACTCTATTNACAACTGGGAGGTGTGTGTACCAGAATAAAGAGGTTTCGTTGACAGTTGTCTAAGTAGCATATGACATAACACAGCACTCTACAGTAGATGGCGTAATCCTTACCTAGGGCTCAATGAAATACAGAGGTATTTTCTTTACAGATTACCAGCAAAAGAAAATTTTAATGAGCCAAATAACAACAGAAAGATTATGGGACATAGTGCCCATCACTCATTCCAGACAAGCTCTCGATAGCAGGCAACCCAGGAGTTTCCTCAAAGTCTAACTGCCTATGCAGCAGAATGGTACAGAACGTACTGTTCAGAAAGTTCATTTTAAATACCTCAGAAAATAAGCCACAAAAGTTTGGTTTCTCTCAAGAATTCCCTGTACTGTGACCCACATCTTTAGCTAGAGTTTCCTCAACAGCACTCACATTCCACATCAGGCCTCTCACTTTAGTAGGTTCAGTTCTGGAATTGATAAGTGAGGCCCAGATGATGAAATAAAATTATAAATTGTTAAGGAGATAAACTCAGTATCCAAAGTACTAGACACAAGAATCAGAGACTTATCGATCCCTGGCCTCCACTATCTCTAGGAACTACTTGCAACGACCCCTCAAGGGAGCTCTGGCCAAGAAGNAGCTGCCCTCAGCCTCTGGCTCCCACTCACCTTTCTACCTCNCTGGGGTTCTGATGCCTTCACTGTACNGTTCTCATGACTAATAGGTTTTTGGCACTAGGGTTCATGTGCTTCAAACTGACTCCTTCCCACACTTCCTAATGTAAAACCAGCCCCTCCACTGTCCACCCTTTTTCTTTTATTAAAAAAAATCTGTCCTGCCCAGTATACCNATAAATGGGGATCTGCTAACTAACACCTGTTTAGGAAACAGAGACTATTTCAAAATTAGAGTGTATGACAGCAGTCAGTTAAATCCTGGCTTGATTTATACTTAACAAACATAAAAAGAGTTAATTCCCTTGAAAAAGAGATTTGTATGAGACACATGAAAAACCCATTAACTATTCAAACCACTACTTATCATATATCACAGGCTGGAAAGTAATTCTCACCTTAGAAAGTTTCATTTCTAAGTTGGTTGCTTGAAATTCAAGATACATGCTAGTCAGCTAATAGAACAGATCTTTTCAAAGAAATTTCACATCTCTCTGCCCACATAAATACACTGACAGGTCTGCATATACATTACTCGAGCTCCTATCCAGTACAGGGTGCTGGCCTAGCACAGAACCTAGATGTCTTCTGTCTACTCCAAGGCAAGAGAGTAGGGTGGATCTACAGAGAACCTTCCTCCAAGACATTTAGGACTAGCTCCTTACAAATCAAGTGTGTGTGTGTGTGTGTGTGTGTGTGTGTGTGTGTGTGTGTGTGTGCAGTACCAATTCAACTGAGTTAAAGAGAACACAAGTATGACAGGTCTTAAGGGTAGAGTTCCTGCCCCCAGTGGGGCATCACTCTGGGTAGAAGGCATAGGAAAACAACAGGAAATAGATTTTTATTTTATAAAACATTAAACTGGGATAAAGGGAAAAAAATACCTTTCTGATCACCCAAATTAGCTCACAGGCTATAAATTATGCTGGAAAAGTTTCTAGTAGGAACAAGATACCCCCAACCCAGGAAGGGAAGACAAATATTCCTTCTTAAATTTGGCTTGGGAAGCCGAAGTCACTTGACAGACATCTTACGGGGGCTGCTAATTTGGGCACCAACATAGATCATGTTCTTCCAAAGACCCTGAAGAAGTTCAGCCTGACATTGATCCCAAAGCAAGAGGGCAGGCTGTGGGTGATTTACAGGATGAATGGATCTGAAAGGCATGCCTAATGGTTTCAGACCAACCAAAGGCTCCAGATGAAAAGCTGCCTTGCCCTGAACCGCAGATTGTGTCTGAATTAGCAACTGCTTTTGCAGGGTTATTTATGAGGAAGCAGGTGCACTGGGGAGGAGGTGGTTTCAGGTGATAACTCAAACTGGGAAAGACGTTGGAGTATGGACGGGCGTGGAGCTGCATCAAAAGCCACCCCTTACTTCTGTGGCAGACGCTCTGTAAATCTTTACTAGAACGGCACGTCAACGTCTCCTTTAGTCTCAAAAAAGATAGAAATGTGCGGGTCAGAGAAAAACACTTTCCACTCTATGTCACAACAGCGTCAGGGGCTCGGTGTTTATAAACCCAAAGGCTCTACTGATTACATTGTTTTAGCATCAGTATAAATGCTAGACAAGTGTCCTGACTTTAAAAAAAAAAATTAAGTAGGCAAAGATCTCCTTATCTCGGCTGAACCTTGAAAGCAAAGCGTCTTTGTTTAGTGGGAAGAGATTTCATTTAATACCTGGAATTTGACCTTTCTCAATTCCTGTCTAGATTCCAAAGGAACTTTGCACTTTAGGAAACGTACATTTGACAACTCTTTTNTTTCTCAATGGACGCTACAGACACTGGGTAAAAGTTCCTAACATCCTTCTAGCTAATATCCTAGACTGACAGCTTCCTTTCTGTGACACCAGACTTGGGAATGCAGACTGACTGAAGGCCCAGGTGACTGTGGACCTGAGCCAGGTGAAATGCCAAAGGTGAGCCTTCTGACGCTATCTAAAGTGAGGCTTATTTTAAGCTTGGAAATGTCCAGATGATTATCTTCCCATTTCTTGCCTTAGACTGGGAAGCCCTTTCAGCAGAGACCCCAAAGAGCATCTGAGAAACCTGGATGCTGCACCTCCACTAACCGTCTTTAGAAAAGAGGTATTGTGTTAATAAGGTACACAGCTGAGGGTAGAAAGGCAGAATACATGTAAGCGACTCTTACAATGTGCAGCTTTTAGAATTGAATCCAAATGCTCAGCAGGTTTCCTAGTTAAGGAAGAAAAACGATCACTTATTTTAAAAAAAATTATTAATGAGTATGTGGGCATGGTACCTGAGGAGGCCAGAAGAGGGCATCAGATACCCTGGAAATGGAGTTACAAGTGCCTGTGGACCAACGTGGGTGCTGGGAACCGAACCTATATCCCTCTGCAAAGGAATGGTCATGTTTCTTGATTTGAAACATGCCCCCGCACCACACATCAATTTACATTTTGCTTTATCAGCGCTTATGCTAACTAGAAATTTCTTTACTAATCCCTAATTGGTGAAGGAAAAGAATTCTGACTCATCTAGTTACAATTTTCTGTTGGAAGAAAAAACCAAGATCANATTTGTGATCTTTTGTCATGGGATGGTGGTAGCAATTTATTAAAGCACAAAATGATTTTGGGACATGGCAACTCTGAAGAGGCCTGGAGTGTCACTGAAAACCTTCCTATTGTGTGTATATGTGTAGGAAGGGAAGCCAGGCCATGCTGACATTTCTCATTCATTTAAGTCTAACCATCTACAGCATCCTTGCAATTCTCGAGCTTGGCAGTAGGTGGCGCCTGGTTCCCTGTCTTTGACAGAGCGGTGCTTTCCAGCACTCACAGCAGGTGCTGGTTTCGGAAAAACAAGAGAAGGGCAGCCACAGGACTGGGGGGAAATGTGAAGATNTTAGCATATTATTGAACTCAGGGAAGGGGCACTGCCCATGCTGTACAAGACATAAACTAGCCGGCAGTGCCCAACAGCTCTATTTCCTGACGTCTCAGACGCCCATCTGTGATGAGAATCAGTCATTTCATAGTCCTAGAATAATAAAACTCATGCCCCAAATCATCACTGCCTAATCAAGTGTTGCCACAAGGGCTGGACTCCTAAAAGATCTGCCTCTCCTTCACTGTCTGGTAGTCACCACTGGCCACACTGACTGAAGGGCACTTCACACTGGCCAGTGGGCTGGAGAGTGGCTTGGTGGCACAGCTCTTGCACAGCACACACAAGTCCCTGGGTTTCACCACCAGCACAAGACAGGGGACAGAAAGAAATAGAGGGGTCTGGGGAAAGGCAGGNAACTAAGAAGCCTGTAATTTTGTTGTTTAAATATCTACATGTGGCTCGAAGCTGCCATATTAAACAGCACCGAGATACTGAGATTGTAAAAGATGTATGACAGATCTGAAGCTAAACCATGGAATATAACAGGGGGAAAACTTTTGTTAGGATATTTTACCTTTCTGTGTCCAATTCACTTCAATAGGGAAATGGCTTGATACTTAGTGGGACTTTGTAAAAAGCCAAGATTATTTTTTTCTTTGTATTTTATTATGTAACATGGGAACTGAGATAATTCAATTTTTTTTTTTTTGGCTGTAAGTTCTTTAAATCATTTGGATCATTTCTGGGTATATATTTACCTTAGGGGAAAAAAAATACATAAACCTATGAAAACTGATTAGTAAAAGAGACATTGACATTTAGTTGACAAGAATGATGAGTTAATAAGCCAAGAAAAAAATCTCTGGCCCCACTTTATTGATAATTAGTAATCTTTAATATTCTCACAATGAAGAAGAAGAAAAGGAAAAGGCAATTCAAGAAAATACTAAATTTCTATATAAATTCACCAAAGAGCAAATGTGACTTGTCCCTTTTCCTTCCCATATGCTCAGGATACACCTGCACATCTAACAGGCCACGTCCATCCTGGCGTGGACCACTCTAACAGGGATGGAGTAAGAGGCCATCTCCATCCTGGCGTGGACCACTCTAACACGGATGGAGTAAGAGACCATCTCCATCCTGGCGTGGACCACTCTAACAGGGATGGAGTAAGAGGCCATCTCCATCCTGGCGTGGACCACTCTAACACGGATGGAGTAAGAGGCCATCTCCATCCTGGTGTGGACCACTCTAACACGGATGGAGGAGAGACACTGCAACAGAATAAACCAGCTGTGACAGAGATACAAAGGCACCATAAACCATCTCCTCTGACTTCCTATGTCCATTTCGCAGATATTAGAGCTACATAAAGAAGGGATGGATGGGTCTTGTTAGGGCTTTCTACCAGCCCAAACCCAAGTCTTCTCATTTCCAGGGCAGAGATCTGCTAAGCTACAACTGTCATTTTAGAATAAGCAATGCCTGTCCAGATCTAATTTTGTAGGTTTAACTGATGGACCAATAAAAAGATGGACAGCTGTATATAGTGTGTTATATAGTTCTGGAAAAATGAAAAGAAGGGAGACAGATAATACTTAAATTTAATTACTAAAACCCTCAAATCCTCAACAATACAATTAGTCAATTGTAAGAATTCATGAAATCTTCTGAAAACTTTCTTACTTATTTTCTAATTATTTGTGTCACCAGAACTAAGATTCTTTTCCACCCTTACTTGGGATTCCTGATTCTTCCCCCAGGCAAGGCCTAGAACCTTTCTTTCCCTATCTCCAAGTTCAATTCTTCTAGGTAGCCTTTGGAGATGGAACAGGCTGGTCCCATGGTTTTCTGTATTATACTGAGGACCCCACCTAGTCTGCATAGGTCTTCCTGGCCCACAGCCTCCTCTCTTTTCTTACCTCTTCTCTTTCCTTTAGATGAGTGCTATTTAACTGGTTCAACTTGGCCTATTGTACTCTATTAAACAGTGAGGTTAATGTTAGATTATAAGAATGAGATGGAAATAACAATGGAAGGAATTTTATGATAAACAATGAACACTCAGCAATATTTAGTTATATATACTTCAAATATCAGATTAGATGCTAAGGTTAGGAACAAGACAATGCAGATCCATTCTGACGATTCTCTTTTCCACCAGGCCAGGTACAAAGTATGGTAGCACAGACACAATGTATAGTACAGCACATGATATGGAGCAAAGCTGAAATAAATTCTAAGAACTGAACATGTCCCAAGTCCAAGGCCAGTATTCTTAGTAGCCAGAAGGGCTGGCACCTCTAGGAAAACAAAGGACTGACTGACNCGGGGAAGACTTGCTCACCAGAGGCTGATGTTATCTATNAGACTTGCCAGCAAACCTGCTTGAAAGGGTTAAAGCAGCCAGCACTGTTTGTGAACACTGACTTCTGTCAGAAGTGCCCTGGGTCCCCAGTGACTCAAACATTGCTCCCTGCCCCAAATAAAACTGTCATTAATGAATAATAGTATTTAACTAGCTGTCATTTTTCTTCTATACATCCTCAACAGCCAAAAATTTGTATTCCTGTTTTTAAAAAAATCCATTCTCCTTGTGCTCTGAATATTGCCAGTTATTCTTCGTTTTTAAACCTCCTTGTTTATCCTCTTTGCATAGGCTGACCACCCTGGTCACAACTATGCACAGATTAAGGCATGGTCATCATATGCCACTTTCCAGCTACTGTGCTCATGANGAAAGAATAATTATTCACCCATCTGAGTCTGACTGTGCCAGACATCAGCCAAGAAGAGCTCGATACCCTGATCCCAAGACTCTTCCCCCTTTATCCTCGCGGCTCTGAGACCCGTCCTCCCTGTGAGACACCATCAGGGCTAAATATAGATCTACGCACACCAGCAGTTCCTGACCATTGTCACATGGCGCTGCTGACGAAGGACTCCTTGGAGACGCGTTCACCCAAACATACATACACAAGTATGCGTGCATATTTATTCATACTCATCAGACCCCCCAAATTCATCTGCAAAGTGGTACATTTACATTCACAAGAGAAAACTGCAGCTTAGATGCTCTCCTGGCGCTATTTAGCAAACCGTTCCATCCCCTTCTTCCCGCACTGTCAGTGGGCCCGTTCCATCCCCTTCTTCCCGCACTGTCAGTGGGCTTAGCCACGGTGCTGTGCCTGAACTGCACCAATTTGGATGGGTTAAGGTGGCAAGCAAAAGTCAAATCTCTCTCTCTCACACACACACACAGACAGAGGCGCGCACACCTCTATTTCCCATTTGCCCTTTTCTCTTGTACAGCCCTGAAGTTGTTTTCAGGGCTCTCCACTCCAATAAAGAGGAGCCTCCCTCACGCTGTCAGCCCACGAAGCTTCCAGGTACCCCAAGCCACGTTAGTATCACCCGGACTGGTGTCGGAAGGCAACTCACCTGAGTCCAAAAGCAAAACAAAATAAAACAAAAACCAGGCTACTTATTCAAGTTTGCATAAGAGCCAGGGGAGCACACGACTTCTGTTTCCCTGTCTGTTCCTAAGAGTCAGACCTTAGATTATAAGGAATCTGCAACAAAAATAAACAACAGCCAGTACACTCACAAACACCCTAAGGAAACTAGAAAAAAAAAAGTATATGGAAACAACCTAGGTGCACAGAAAGCTTAGAAGGAAAGCAAAAAGGATGAATGTGACTTCAACTCAGTCAAACCCTCAAGATCTAACAAGATCTTCAAATAGAAGGCCTGGCTGGGCACTGGAGCGAGGCGCAACACTGCGTCCACGGATCCCCGGGTCCACGGAACTCAGCCCCGCACCTGTTGGGACCCCGGCAGCCCCCGGCACAAGCCGGAGCGGGAACTCCTAAGGCCCCGGACTCCGACAGCGCGCGCTAGCTGGGGACTTCGAGCCACGCCAGGGCGCACTGGGCAGCAGGCTGGGTGNTGGAGCAGCATCCACGCAGCCCCGGGGCTCCTTGCAGCCGGCTCCCTCCATCCCGCCGCGGGGACCCCGGAACACCTACCCGCACACGGCCCGGGCCTCTGCCTGCTGGCTGCTGTACCGCGGCGCCCCCAAAGGCGAGCTCAGGACCAGGAAGGACCGAACACAGGAAGAAAGGAAAAAAACCCGCCGATCCAGTCGGGGTCCTTGTTTATACTGAAACTCCAGCCGCAGCCGCGCACACCCCCTTGCTCTTTAGTGCCCGCCTCCTGCTGCCGCCGGCCACGCCCCGCCTCTGGCCACGCCCATCCGCGCTGGCCAATCGTGGCGCCTCTCTCCGCCCACGCCGCCCTGCGGCGGGCGCTCCGGGACTTGCCCAGGCCCCCGCGGTTGGGACTCCCGTGACGCTGCTGCCCTACCCGCCCACGCCGCGGAGGCTGGCTTGCTGGCGCAGCGGGTCTCAGCAGCCAGGGCTGGGCCCACTCCAGCCTGCGTTTCCTCCTTCGTGCAGCTGCCCGCGGCTGTTTGTGCAGTCATGTGTCCCCGAGTGTGTATTCATTTGCCTGTGTGCTCTACCTGTAAATACCGGCTCGACTCGTTGTACAGTATCTATTATCATAATTATGAACTGAAGGTTACTGTCCCTGTAACTTTCGGAACCACCAAGCACTTGCTGAGTGCTAGGTATTGTGCACAAACGCTGGGGGGCACACTGGTGGCTTCAACCTGCTGGTCCCANACCTCTGAAGCTTACTGGCTACTTAGAGGGAAAAACGCTAAGTAAACTGCTGCTCATTCGAGATGTAAAATTATATGTTAAGGACTTTCGCGAAGGAAAGGAATCTACTCTAATACGTGTGGCTAGTCCTCAGTGAAGGCTGTGTTATTGTAACCACGTACCATTGGATACCTGATAACTATTTTAGAAAAAAAAAGGGGGGGGGCGGTTTAAGAACTCAAAACTTTCTTCGTACGCATGATGGGTAAGGGAAGAAATGGAAAAAAGAGACCCATGGGGAGAAAAATGTGTAAGATCTGGAGACTTGGCAACGCTGTGACCCTGGATAAGAAAAGGCAGCTTTGGGAGCTTCAGTTCATAAACACTCTTGGACTATCCTAATGCTGTGATTGGCATTTCTAAGACAGAGGACACTGCTTGTTCCTGCTCTAAGGTCCCTGCCTCTCTCCTTCCAGGGGTGGAAGGAGCCACTGTTAATTGCCTGTCACTCACACCACCTACTTTATCCTATGCACTCCTTCTATGGATGGGTCTCCCTGGACCAGCAACTTAGGCTTAACTGGCATCTCCGCACAGTGAAGGAGAATGGATTCGGACACAGGAGCAGTGCTGCAGGCCCTACAGTCCTGGCTGAGCTTTCCATCCTGTGTTTGTTAACAAGTAGACCATATGACATGGAGCAAATCACACTCTTCCTGGTCCTGCAGCAAGACACTAAGAGGGCTGGGCTAAACCAGGATTTCTTAATGGCACCGCCAGACACACCCTTTGTAACCTCTGCGTACTCTCGCAAGCCCAGAAGACTGCCTTTTTACTTTCTGAATGAAGCCTTGCCCGCTAAACAAAAAGTTCACTTACATTCTAAAAATGTAAAGGGGGTGCCACTATGATATTGATGCTGTTTTGTTTTGTTTCCCAAACCACATTCCAGCTCCCTATTCTGTCCAGGCTCTCTCGGGGCCCTTCTAGCTCCAATGTGAGAACCATGATGTGCAGATTCGACTCTGCAGCCAGCATTCCTAACCATAACCCTGTCTTTATCCCTCAGCCACCTTTGAAACCCTCCACGAGGCACTGTAGGACGCTGGGACCCTGTTACTCACTGAAACACAGCATCATGAGAATCAAGCAACTTCTTTAAGGAGTTCTGAGATTAAAAGAGATAGGACACGAAAGGGGCTTAAGATAGTGTCCCCCAGAGACACCTTTCTTGATCTCACTTAAAATTATGACCCCCTCCACTTTTGATGGGCTTCCTCTTTCTCTTACTCTTTCCTGACAACTGTTGTCACCATCTGATGCACTGTATTTTGCTTATTACTGAGTCTCTCCCTTCATTGATACTTAATAAAATGTGAGCTCCATGGGTGGGTGTGAATGGATGGATGGATGGATGGATGGATGGATGGGTGGGTGGATGTCTAGTACATGTTAGGAACACAATATGTAATTTTGTTCCAATTGTGTCTTCCATTTTCTATATCTCATAGTTTCTTCCTGATCTTTTGACTCAATTGGACAATTTGTATCCTCATGAAAAATGTGGGAGGGCTGGTGAGATGACTCAGCAGGTGAAGGTGTTTGCTACCCAACCTGGCCACGTGAATTTGATCCCCAGGACTCACATGGGGAAATGAGAGAACTGAATCCTTCAACTTCACACACACACACACACACACACACACACACACACACACACACACACAATTAATATAATACAAATGTAAATATTAGTAAGCTCAGCAATAGCAGTCAATCTGATTCAAATAAAGCCCTGCAAAGTAGAGCTCATCCCAGCACTAAAGGATGGTGGCCTGGGTTACATTTCCACTCTACAGAGAGAGACTATCCAGCTATGTAGGGAAGGGTTGCTTTTCCTAAGCCTCCTGCACCTCAGGCACACAAAAGAAGTGCAAGTATCATCATGAACGATGCAAGTCCAACTTCCTTTCTTTTTGTCACCTTCATTTCCAAAGCCAAATCCCAACTTACATCATAATGTATTCAGTATATTTTTCAATCCACCTTTCGTGAACAATGATGTTATTGTTGTACAAATCACATGAGTATATTGACCTAAGTGTCTTTGTGCAATCTTTTTCATTTTGTTTTCTTTATTTCTGCTCACCTTGCGTTTTTTTTTAATAATTCACTTCATTTTGTTTATTACTATTGTGTGTGTGGAAGCCAGTGTGTGTGTGCCACAGCATGGGTATGGAGACCTGAGGACAACTTTTGGAAGTCAGTTCTGTGCTTCCACTCNGGATTCCAGGGATGGATCTCAAGTGTCAGGTAAGATAGCAAGTGCTTTTACACACTCAGCCATCACACTGAGCCAAACCTACACATTTTTAGCTCTGTTTGTTTGTTTCTTTTCTTCTTTTAGATTTACTTTATTTTTAATTATGCATATGTGTATATCTGTGTGTAGGAATGTGTGAATGAGTGAACATGCTAGAGAAAGCCAGAGGCATTAAAACAGTGTGCATGCTACTGTCTCTTATACACATCTAGGCTGTGAGCAGTGAACTGCCTAATGCGGATGCTGGGATCCAAACTCCAGTCTTTTGCAAGAGCCGTCTCTCCAGTCCTTGAACTTAGGTTTTTTTTAATAATCAGTCCATGTTAGTATATGTTGCTGTCCCCACTGTTGAACGTTTTACCACACCTGTGCTACATTTGATTATTTGTGCTATGTTTAATTCACAACAAAACCATGAGAGGCAGGTACCATTACTTGCATTTGTGACAAGAAGGAATGAGATTCAGGAAAGTAAAGAAGCCATATATCCTGAATCCAGCACTCCTGTTCTTCCAGTTCCTAACTGCCCATGTAAGAGTTTGTCAAGAATGTTTAAAAGTAGAAGACATGTGTATTTAAGTCAGAAACAAGCTGTTTTCTTGCAAAGCAATGCTTATTATTTACCTAAAATGAATACAGTTTAATACCATTAGTTATAATTTGCTGTTTCATTAAGGCACTTGAACCTTAANTAAAAATGTAAACATAACTATCTTCAAATATCAGAACTCCTTGTGATGAAGGAAGATGACACACCAGAACATCAGTCAGGACTGAAAAAGCAAAGGTGGAAGGGAGTGTGCTGTAAAGTCNGTGCATAGAAACGCTGAAGACATCCAGAGCCAAAGTGAATTGACAAACTTGCTTGCAGCTTCTTTCTTTCTTTTTCCTTTTCTTTTTCTTTCTTTCTCTCTTTTGTTTTATTTTTGAGAATTTCATACACAAGTACATTGTATTTAAATTATTTCCACTCACCCCTTTTCCCCCTTCCAACTCCTTCTGTCCCTCCACCTCCTATGTTCATCATCTCTTCTTCTATAATTCTTATTGATATGTACATACACAGAGAGAGACAGAGACAGAGACAGAGACAGAGACAGAGACAGAGACAGAGACAACTACCTGCTGAGTCCAGTTGGCACCCTTACTTGTTGATAAAGTAATACAAAACAACATACTTCTCTGCACTGACAAAGAAACACCTAATAAATATGGGTCATTTGATTAAAGTGTGTCACCATTTTGAACAGGAGCAAACTGTGCATGAATTTACATAGATATTCTTCATNGTATAAATCATTACAGTGAATAGCAGGTGTATTTCTTTATNTGTAATTTTGATGTTGGCAAGATTTATTTGTTTTCTTCTCAATGAGTTGATTTTAAAGTGATGTAAGAATAAGATAGTTTTATTTTGAGACAGCGTCTCATGTGTCCTGGATGGCATCAAACTCTACTTGGCCAAGAATGACAAGAAAATTTTATATTTGCGATACTTANAGCCTTTTATATTAAGCTTTCTTATTTTTCTAGAAAGTCCCTTCAGTTTTAGCTAATTATCACTCTATGTCCTAGAACATTGAGTAAGAAGGAAGAAGGGAGAAAATGAATAATAGAATAAGACAATTTTAGAGCTGGAAGGAATATTAATTATCATCTCTTCTCTTTCCTATCCTCATGCAACCAATCAAAGCATTTCTGAGATGAAGAAATTGAGTCCCAGAGAGAATAAATGATCTCTCCAAGGCTAACAAGATAATAGCAAAGTTACACTTGGCCAAGACCCGGAAATAACTCAGGACTTCAAATAGTACCTGATTTGACTTGCTAATTATTATTTCTGCAGGGACAACTCTGTAGGGCTACCTTTACATAATAGAAGTAAAATTTGTTATCAAATACTGAGGACAGGTAGTCTACACTAAGGACTCTTGATGAAATGACAAAGTAGAATTCTCTAGATCTTGCTGACATGCTGAAATTCTCTAAATGTTGCTAACCTGGTCATTTATGATCTTATTTAATGTTTAGNGCAATGAAAGAATAAGCTATTTAATGCCTTTACCAGTAAAGTATCTATTTTCTGATTAATCTATTAGTCAGAACTCACAAAATTACNATGGTCAAAAGGCTTCTTCAACTAGCATTTGCTGTTGTTATTATGGGAGCACATACCTACGGAATTATCTCTTTCATAGAGTCAAATAACCAATCAGAAGATTATGTCATCTTTTAAATCAATTAGACCAGTGGTTCTCAACCTGGGGGTGGAACAACCCTTTTACAGGGTCGTATATCAGATATTTACATTACGATTCATAACAGTAGCAAAATTACAGTTGTGAAGTAGCAACAAAAATAACTTTATGGTTGGGGGTCAGCACAATGTAAGAAACTGTATTAAAGGGTCCCAGCAGTACNAAGGTTGAGAAACACTGAATTAGACAATTGGTCTAAAGCAATGACTTCTGGATGATTCTGTGAGATTAAATCAGTGAAAATACTCAAATATTCATTTTGACATGTGGATAAACATTATTTCAATAGTAGAACCAGCATTCTAACACAATATATCTAGATACAGTTATGTATGGAGAAGCACAGTGTATTTCACACACACACACATTCACTCACACACTCACTTACACACTCACACACATACACATTCACACACACACACACACCCATTCACATGAACAGACCCTAGAAGTCACCTGTATTTCTCTAGATGACTGAGAAAATCTCTGTCTCTAGGACCAGCTGAGACTGGGCATGGGGGGNCAATGAGGCTCTAACTTAATCAGTAGAATTCAATTCTTCTCATAAAGAAAGACTTAGCAAATTTGACAGTGTGTTTATAATGATCANTTGAGTGGAGGCAAATGGATACTTTTGAATTTTTATTTTGTGAAGTCCTTAAAAAATGGAAGAATTTATAATCAAAATTGGATTTTTTCCATATAGCTATATTATATAAACTTAAACTTCTATATTTACTTAAACACAATGTATACTGATGAAGTTAAAAATTTCTCTTAACTATTCTACTTATGGATTGATCACATTGATAAAGTTTAAGTGCCTATCAGTAGTCCAGGTAATACTATTGGGTCCCAGTGGATAAAATGATAATGCATATGACATAAGTTTATTAAAGAGTATGATGGCCCTCACTTGTTTATCATATTAGCCTCCTCTTGTATTTCGATGTGACTGTGTGGGTCCCACTCTGTGACAGGCACTGTGACACATGGTTAGCACACGAATGAGCTTAGCTTCTTGACTGAAATCTGCTTTAAAGTCAAATCTCTCACAGTAACACCATTAGCATATGATTAATGTTTCCAAGGCCTGGAATTAACTGGTGGTAATTTTAGAATCTACAATTACCCACACAATTGTCTCTAATTAGCTCTCTCTAGAAGAGTGGTCAAGAACGGGAAGAAAATGGGGGCTGACTGGGGCTCTGTCCCCGTTGGTGAGATGGTGCATTTCCTTGATATGTGTTGTAAGAGTGAAGAAGATGTGTCAGCATGGGAGATGTGGCCTGGAAGGACGTGGCTGTCGACAGAAGTAGAGCTTGACAATAGTTAGAAGAAAAGACAAGACAAATTGTCTAAGCCAGACCATGGCTCAGTGATTTAAGAGACCATCCAAGTGTTAAGGGAACCAAATCTGAGGAGGGCCAAGGCCTTCTCTACAAAGGTNTGAGTCTATCATCTCTCACAGCAAGAAGTTCATGGTGAAGGCAAAACAAAATGTCCCAGTCTAGACAAGTCCCACAGAAAAAGGAAATATTTGCCTTACATTCTGTTTGTTGTTTTATGAAAACTCACAACAAATTCCTTTCCTAAATACCCCAGTTAAAAAGTCAAACACCAGCTGTTACAAGTCATAAGCCTAAATTTTTCTCATGTCTGAAATACTAACAAGCACCATTTTCCTCCAGAACAGTTGAACTAGGACACTGTCAAAAACATCTCTAAATAGATANTGTTTGGTTAGCCCTAGCCCCTCTCGCTTTCAAGTTAGTCATAACCTTCTGATTCAGAGTACATAACAAAATAAAAATGCACATGAATTTTGTTCTTTGTCTTGATGAGACAAAACATTGTCAAAGCCACCCCTGTAAAGCATATCACATTGCGACAAACTTGAGGGAAGACCTAACAGTCAAGGAGTCAAGGGGCCTGCTGGGCTTCATAAACATTACAGGCAAGTTTTCTC
>LZPO01076027.1:146859-158079 GCA_001675575.1 Neotoma lepida | reverse complement strand
CACATACACACACATACACACACACATACACACACACATACACACACACATACACACACACATATACACACATGATTTGAAAACCAGAGAATGATGAAAACTTTTTCACTCCAAATCTCGGGGCAGTCACCCATGTCTCAAGGAAGGGGGCGTGTCTGACCTGCTAAACAGTAATGTTTTTGGAGGAAAGAACATGCAGTGGTCATTTGCACAAAGGCTNGCAAGACTTGTTCTAGAGCTCCGGAGAGAGGCAGTACAAACCAGGAAGATCGGCGAGAGAAAATGAAGGCAGCGCTGTCTCACCTGGAGAGCCTTTGGCAGTATTTCAAAAGGGCTCTAGTCAGATTAGAACAAAACACAACCAACCGGCTTAGAGAAACTATTGTTTCAGATTCTCAGTTCTCCATGAAGTTAAAGACTCCAGCTTCCTGTGAAGACTGTTTTTTTGCTTGTTTGTTTGTTGTTGTTGTTGTTTTCTTTGCTTGCATTTTATTTTGAGACAGGTCTCATAGAGCCCTGGCTGGCTTTGAATTCANTACATAGCCTGATGATAAACATCTGACCCTCCTGCCTCCACCTCCCCAATGCTAGGATTGCAGGTGTGTACCACCATGCCCAGTTTATGTAGCCCAAGGTTTTAAAGGTGCTAGGTAAGCACTCTGCCAACTGAGCTACCCACATCCCC
Source organism: Neotoma lepida (assembly GCA_001675575.1). Lineage (NCBI taxonomy): Eukaryota > Metazoa > Chordata > Mammalia > Rodentia > Cricetidae > Neotoma > Neotoma lepida. Next base: position 157,394 of record LZPO01076027.1, on the reverse strand, counting down.
ACTCGAAAACTGAGTTTAATCCACAGTTGCTAGACTAAGAATATGTGATCTGCAACAACCGAGTGGCTTGACAAGGTCCAGGAGTGACAGACTTGCTCCAGCCCCACTGGTGTCGGAGAGAAAGGGCTTAGAGCCCATTTCTGCATTGTGACGCTGATGTTCGTTATCTGTTTCTAAGAATATGCTTTCCCTTCAGTCCCAACAATGGAAAACAACAAAAAGCAAAACCAAGACCACAGCTCTCACCTCAGAGGGGTGGATAGTTTATTTTCGAGCCAAATATGAGTGACAATGGCCCAGGAACATAATTTAGATTATCCCAAATACTGTGTTCCAATGTGGTAACCATTCAGTAAAGTTCTTATAGTATCTGAACAAAGTAAATCATAAAGCAAAACATCTTTTAAAGACATTGAAGCAGAGAAACACTACTATAGGCCTAAATTCTATCTGATGACTCTTAGCTTTTGGGTTGGTGGAAGCTAGGAGTCTGTTCAAAATGATTAACCTAATAGTTGCAAGGATGTCGGTCACACACAGANATGGGCAACAAATAGCTATGTAGGAATTAAGATAACCCAAGGTAATTTGGCTGTGGACCTGAATCATTCCTACTCTCCACATTATTAGCATTCTACTCAGTAATTAGCCTTGTAGAATGCTTGACAGAGGCTGGGCATTTTTCTGGGATGTTAATGTAACAGCTCAGATCCACATGACAGCCAGTGACTAGAACTTAGCGTATATAGCAAGGCATGGCAACATCCCTGCTCTAGTCTGGTTAAAACAGACTTAAGATTCAATTTCTGTGATAGACAGTGTATTGTGACATAAATCCTTTATTCAATGCATTTGCATGCCAGTCAGGTAATCAATTGTCCTGCTTGGCCTGGGACCAGCCAGGTTTAGTACTGAATTTCTTATCTTAAAAACAAACAACAACAAAAAAAACAAACCCACTTTTTCTTTATTTTGTGTATTGGGTGGGGGGAGCCCAAGTGACATGGTGCTCATGTGACATCACAGGACCATTTGTCAGAGTAGATTCTTTCCTTCTACCATCTAAGTTCTGGGGAATCAACCTGGGGTTGCCAGGTTTGAAGGAGGTGCCTCTACCTACTGAGCCATTTCGCTGGCATTAATCCCAAATGTCTTACAGCAAATCTTCAGAAATGAGTTAAAACGGGGTGGCTGACTGCCTAAGTTCCAGACATTGCTAAAAACTTTCTGTAGGCCAGACCCTGGAGAAGGCATTAACAAAAACCATTGAGGAAAAAACAGAGAAGATGGCTGCCATCAAGAAGTGACCACTCAGGAAGGCAAGGCAGACAGTAGCTGAGGTCTAAATAAACAGTCCTTACAGAGATGCCCATGTCTGGGACAGAGATGTGCTTTCCATGGGGACATGCTTAGAGAAGTCTGGGAAGGCTGCTTATCTTTCAGACCTCAAATATGAGACAGAGTTAGCAGTGAATTTTGTCAGGATAGAGCCATCCTATTTCATTTTTAAGTATGAAAAGCACTTTAGGATCTCTGGAGGAGATTAACGCTCTCTCTAAAATTATGTGTCTATTTTTGTATCTGCTATTAGAATGAGACTGAATAAAAGTCTTGGGGTGGAAATGTAGCCCTGTTGGCAGAGTGCTTGCCCAGCATAGAGAGAGCACTTGATTTCATCCCCAGGGCTACCACTGGAGCACAGGAGGACCAGAAGTTCAAGAACATACTCATATATAGAGAAAACAACTCAAGGCCAGTCTGATATAGAGGAGATGGGGGAGAGGGTAAGAGAGGAAGAAGAATGGAGAGAGAGAGAGAGGAGAGAGAGAGAGAGAGAGAGAGAGAGAGAGAGAGAGAGAGAGAGAATTTCAGTAGAATAATTAGAAAAGGCACAAGCTAACAATGACCTTGTCTATACCCTGCCCTGATAACAAAACAATACTTGGCATCAGTAGCTACTCAAGGTTTAATTAGTACATACGTGCATGAAAATATTACTGCTTTTTTATGTCCTAAATTCACTTTCCTTGAATACTTCCTCTCTTCTCGCGAGCTTATCCATAGCCTGATGTAATTATAGATCAAATGGACCATGGATCACCCGTCAGCTTCAGGCTAGAGGTATCCTGGGCCAGACTATACCTGCTGGTTCAAAGAGAGGCTTTGTAAGCCTCTGCCTTTGCTCTGTGCCCACATGTTAANCGCTCTGCTGCCTAAGCCGAAGTGAGATCTGTTTCTGTTTTAAGCCCTGTGTGTTATGATCTAACTCTAAAGACCTGCTGTAGAATGACCAATGTCAAGAAAGCACAGAGTTGCAGTCTGGTGATTTCACTGTTTGCATCAGGGAATTTCTCCGGTCCTCCTGCCACTACTTCCTATCACTTTCTCCCCTCTGACCACGCCTCCTTTCTTTTGTCAACTGCACTTGAAAGCTCGGGGCCTTCTTGAGCTTCAGTGCCTACATCAGGATGAAGGCTCTGGCCTCTTCATTTTACTCAGGAGAGTCTCCCTCTTTCCNGTGCCAGTTCTGGCCCANCTGCATTCTGGGATGAGAGAAATGTCAACCCACTTGACGACTACCTGTCCCCACCAACAGACACACATATGACTTACTTCAAGGTCAGAGTGTCTCAGACATCTAGTGTGAGAGGAAAAGGAGTTGTTTCCTTGCTTCACAGTGGACAATGGTTTGCTATGTTTAACAAATCTGAATCCTCACGTTTATCTATTATTTACACTTTTCTATACATAATAACCTAAATGGTGGATTATTTACCTGTGGAGGAAAGAACTAGTCCACATTTTCCTCTCCCAGTGGCTTTCCTCACACAATTCGATGCATACAGGATGAACTTTTGGAGTTCCCAGATAGGTTATTAATAACTGCTGTTTCTGTCTTTTATTTTCATTACATTTATTTTTTATTTATGTGCCTGTGTGTACAGGTACCCTCAGATGACAAAGGAGAGTGTCAGATCCCGGGGGCTGGAGTCACAGGCAGTTGGGAGCCACCTTGTGGGTGCTGGGAACTGGGCTCAGGTCCTCTGTGAGAGCAGCTGGTCTTAACTGCTGAGCCACCTCACCAGCCCCTTTGCCTGGCTTTGGCAATTTACTGACAATACCTTAACCTTCAGTTCCTACATATAAATATTAAATATTATTAATTAAATAGCTGGCATAGACTAGTAAATCACAACAGTTAACACTAACAAACACAACTTTCTGTATACCAGCTGAGTTCTATAGTAGATTTTAGGGATTGGATATTCATAATGCCTGGTGCCAATGCACATGGTTGCAGGACCCAGCATTGCAATCACTTTAACATAAGGGTTTTTTTTTTTTTTCTGTATAAACTAGAGTTCTTCAGGGATATTCAAGTTAAATTTAAAGAAAGGTAGGGGACACAGCTAACATTTATGAACATTTTTGTCCCATGCTTTCCTAATATATACTCTTAATCTTATAACACTCATATATATTGGCCGACTTTCAAATAAGGGCTGCAACTAAAGTGAAACAAAAAATACGTCCTTTCCACTACCTCACAAGTGGTTATGAAGTTTGGGGCAGACAAGGTTGCATAATGATCAAGATCACCCACCATGGAAAGAGGAAGGAGCCTGCATACAAGCCCAACTCAGAGCAGACTCAACAGACTCTCAGTCACTCGCAGCTTCATGTCTAAGACTTCCCCCACGTCGAAGACTCAACCAATCATTGTTTTGAAAATGAAGTTAAATGATGCATCCAGTCAGTAGCACAAACTCTGGGAAATGGAACTCAATAAATGGTTGATAATTAAATATAATTATCACAACTATTCAGTCTCTTTCATGCCTCGCACCTCAGCCTCTCCCTGACTCCTTTAAAAGTCAGTTGATCTCAGCACTCATGAGGAGGGTACAGGAGGACTGGAAGGTCAAAGCTAACTTGGTTACATAAAGAGTTCAAGGCCATACTAAGCAAGTGAGAATATCTCAAAAAGCAACACACACACACACACACACACACACACACACACACTCCTCTAAAATGTGTGTCTAGCCACCTGTTACCTTAGCATTTGGGAGGATGAGGCACTAAGGCAAGAGATTCTTGTGAGTTCAAGCTGGCCTGGGCTACAGAATGAGGTCCTATGTAAAACCAAAACAAAATTGAAAAGAGAAGAAAAGAAAAAACAAGTATGACTGTGTACCTTCTTACCCTGTATAAGTTCGCTTTGTGTTGTTGAAGAACTATCTAAATATTTGAATATTATAAACACCCTTAAAATACATTTGTATCTCCTAAAATAAGGATATTATTGTATATAGACTACAATATAGTGTCCCTGAAGAATATCCAATAATATCCCCTATCATCTAATTTCTACTACGTATTTAAATTTCCTAAATGAGTCTCAAAATTATCCCCAAGAATATTTTAAGCCTCTTTAAGAAACTAGACAATTTGTCTTAGAAAAAGCACCATGTTCTGTATTTGCCTGATATTTTTCTGTAAGTGATTTTTAATTGCTCATCCAACCTCATATTCTCTATAAATCTGAATGTCAATCTTTGGTTTTATTGCTTTTAACTTGAACATTTATGGTGAGGATGCTTTAAAGTCAATATTACATAGTTCATTTTAGACCTTATCAAAGTTTCCATGACCACTTCCTCTCCCAAACACGTTGAGGCTTCCTAGCTTTCTCTAAGTTATGGCCAGACAAGTGGTTTTCAACCCTGGCTTCACTTAGAACCATCTACAGAGTTTTAAAAAATACTTGTTCCTGTATAACACTTCTAGGCTTGAACAAAGGGATTGTGAATCTTCCCAGGTCCTTCTCATGTGTAACTCAAGACAGTGAGTGGTTTGGACTCCACAAAGTCAATGGTCTAGTTTTCTGTTTACTAGTATGCATTCTCAGTATTAACAGACTGCCTGGCTCATAACTACTTCTCAACAGACATGTGGATTTCAGCATTTAGATGACTGCAACTTCTGTTCTTGTTCTGGCTTTTCCTTTTTACCAAATGGCATGCTTTGAAGCTAATGGGCTTAAGAAAGAGAACTGGGGGTTTGCCTCAGATATAGTTGTTTACTCCAAACATACTGAGCGATTTCCAGCCATCNGGGGGAAAGAGCTAGGACCCTGGATGGCTGCACTTCTATGTGTTCAAACTCAACTTGAGTCAAGTCTTACAACAGAATAAACAAGTGTAATTGGTCACTGCTTGCCACAATCAAACACAAATCAATTNAATTAAGAAGAAGATAGGGATGGCCATCTTCCCCTAAAGAAGCCTGTCTCAGGGTTAATTCAGGAAGTAGCTAACACACTTGCTTACAGCCCCAACCCAAACTAAGTGAAAGTCATCAAAAACCCAACGGGAAGTCCGTAAAACACGAAAACTACCCTTTGTTTCTGAATGACTTTCACACCGAAGAAAAATGCTCACTCTTGTTCATAATAGCAAAATAGTAAATCCAAAACATACTGTTTACTACCGAGAATGGCAAAAGTCTACTCTACCATGAAAGGTTGTGAAGGACGGCTCTTTTTTTTTTTTTCTTTTGCTGTTTTGCTTGTTTGGTTTTTTAGACAGGATCTCACAATACAGTTCAAGCTGCTCTGTAACTTACTTTGTAGATCAGGTTGACCTGGAACTCTTAACTCTCCTACCTCAACCTTACAGCATTGGAACTACTGCTGTGAGGCAGCAGGCCTGACTGAGGCACATATCTGTTAAGAAATTCCAACTAAGGAACATGATGCCACAGATATGCTCCTCTTGCCCTGTGAAATAACACTCAGACAAACTTACCCATTCTCTAAGGGCAAAAGATAAATGCCCGTTAGCATGGAACTGAGATAGATGTTCATAGCAACAGACACCTTTCAGGTATGATGGAGACTCAGCACAAGACATAGGGATGGTATTCCATAACAGACATGAGAGGAAGAAACAGGAAGGAACCAGTGTCTGCACTGGGTTTTTTATACATAAAAAGCCCCTTGGGGAGGTAAACAAGGAACTGGTAAGTGGCTGTCAGGAGGAGGAAGGCTGTAGGCGGAAGAGAGACAGAGGGGAAATTTCCACAGGATACCTTTTCATATTTTAGCCTGTTTCAACTATGTAAATACAGCACAGACTCAAATTTTCAAGTATTTTTTTAAAGTTTTACTGGATGTTCTTGGAAATGTATTTTTTTAAAGATAGAAAGTATTCAAAATATTCTTACAGTACTTATTCCTGTTGTAGGGTCCCAGAAATTACTTATATTCCTCTCTGGTTTCACTAAAAATGAAAGTGAAACTTTGTATATTTGTCCTACCCAGGCATAAAAATGGCTCAGAAGAAAACTTCTCATGACCATTTCCAGCCTTGAGTTGAGTTGTTCTGCTTCGTTTAACACTTCAGAGTTTATACAGGCATGTGGGTTAGTATCTCTGAGGCTAGAGTTCGCATCACATTGAGGTGGTGGTGTCGAAGTGAAGANAATTTCTTTATCTTCTGAAGCATCTTTTAGGCCCCACAAGAGACTAGGTGGGGAGAGAAATTCTATGTAAGAAGAAAGGGATTCTTCACAGATAAATCAATAAATCAAGAGCCATTGTGATTGATGCATTGGCCTCTCAGCATCTACTACTCTAGGTTATGACTTATCTTGTGTATGTATACTCTAACAAAAAAGAATGAGGCTTTCACTATAACCATTGCCCTTTGCTCAGTGCAATACATACAANTGTGTCTTAAGAATTTGACCGATCACAGGTCTCTGTGACCTTGCCAAGTTGGATATCCTGCCTGTGTCTTCGCTCAGTTCCTTAAATGGAAAAAGAGGGATGGTGTCTAATTTGAATGNGTCATATTTTTCATATGGTAACCAATAACACAACTAGTGTGACCAATTTTTGAAAGTGTACATTGAAAATAGTTCTAATACTACTGCGATTATGGCAAAGGCATCAATCACCAGACAAGGCAGAGGAAGAAGGCAGTCCTGGAGAGTGAGGGAGGGAAATTACAAAGGTCAAAACAAAACTAACCTTGATACAAACCAAAACTAGTCAGAAGCACAAGTGCAGACAAATTCCCATCCAGATGTTTTAATCAGCTGCTTCATTGCCCTGCTCCTTTGTTTCCCTTACCTAAGCCTGGAAAAGTCATGGGAAATGTGAGGAAAGAGAGGGTAGGGTCACTAAGAACTCTGGTCCCCAGAGAGTTGGAAAAACACTGAAAAAGAAAGTAGAGAAGGCACAAAGGACAATGGAGTGTTGTCCTGGCCTGACCNGGACAGCAAAGAGAGGAACATCACAGAGAAAATGTTGCAGTAGACTTACACTCAGTGTCTATGATCTGCCAGGGTTGTTAAACACTCATACCTATCTCATTTAACCTTCATGAATGTGCTTAATGTCACCTCCATTTTCTAGTTGGGGAAACAAGACAAGTGAAGGCTAATTGTCTCCAGAGCCTTGATGACCACTGAGATGATATGACCCTGATGTGACNACTCTGTCTCATACCACAATTATTGATAAAGGTTACAGACCATGTGGCCCAATGGAAGAGAATTTAAAAATAGTTAAGGGAATATTAACAATGTATGTTTGAAATTTAAAAAACAATTCATCTTTGCTATTTCCTTTTCTGAACATTGAGAGTAAAAAAAAAAAAGTACAGCTATTAAGATGGACTGATTTGAAGTATTTTCTCTCTGAGACTGAGATGTTCTAAAGTTCTACTTTATGATGGACCTTCAGGATGCTCCTACCAGAAGGACCAGAACAGGGCTTGGAGTTGCTTAATAAGCACTGCCACATAGCAACGTAGCAGCGTGTGGATGAGACTGACCAGGAACACCTATTTCTCTATACTGAGAATACTTCTGCAGAATGATTAGATCCAACACACACACACAGCAGTCGAAGTTCTGTGCAGTATCCTGAGAGACTGAATGAACACACTGTTAATCTCCCAACTGTTTGAGGCAAGTTGACTGTTAACTCCACTTTGAAGACAAAGAAACCGAGACACAGAGACATCATGTAACATGTTCAGACAGTTGAAAGTGATGTGGCTGGGATTCAAACTCAGGCAGCTTGGGTGGAACATCTCTGCATAGCATATGATACGGCATTTCTCAGTTCCTCTCACCTAGGGTTCAATTTCAAAAGCAATTTGCTGCCTAACCTAAAACTCTGAAACTCTAGAGTTAGACAGATAAGGGTTCATTTACCTAGTCATTAAGTCATTCCAATACTCATGTATCTATTATGTATTATACTCCTGTTATGTAACAGTCTTAATATTAGCAAAAATAGACATGATTTCTGGGATCTTTGCACTTAGAGTCTACCGAGGTGGCATACTTAAGCTATTATACAAATAAACATAAAATCATACNTGCTCATAAGTACTTGGAGGGAAAGATATAAGATGTTACAGTGGGGGTCTGGAGTGATGGCTCAGTGGTTAAGAACACTGGTTAATGTTCCAGAAGACCCAGGTTTCATTCTCAGCACCTACATGATGGCTCACAACCATCTGTAACTCGAATTTCAAAGGATCAGATGCCCTTTTTGGCCTGTGTGGAAACCAGGTATACATGTGGTACACAGACACACAAGCAGGCAAAACACTCATACACATAAAATAAAAACCAAAATTAAAGGGATGCTACAATGTAAGATTTTTAAAGGCATTTAAATAGGTAATGACCTAGTAGAGAGCAGTAAATCCTGAAATCATGACTTTTGAACTGGGATTTCTAATCTAGGCTCCTCTTAAATTCTTTAGTATTTCAAAATTTCAATTCCCCACCTGAAAAATAGGGCTAGAGGACTGTCTCTGAGTCACCATGAAGATAATAAGTGCTAGAAGGCATTCCAGGATTCCAGCACTAAAGACATGATAACTAATGACTGCTTCTGTTTTCCCCATTGCTGCTGGCCCATGTCCAGCAGAAAACTGGGTAAAAGATTTAGAGTGACAGCAGTCAGACATTAGGAATGGGGAAGAGACAGGAAGTATTTCAGAAAAACTATGGATTTTACTGTTGTTAAAAAAAAATACTGATTCTACAGATTTCATCCTTTTAATGGAATTATTCAGGAAAAAGAATAGCATATCATAAGTAAACAGTCTGGAAAATAATTACACATGGGGAATCTAATGCCTTGTTNACCTTTTGCTGATATCTCCCAGATTCTGTCATGGTATTGTTGCATGGTTTTTCTGTTCTTTTTAGCATTTTNCCCAGCACAAATCCTAGATCGGATCGCCTTCTACCCAGAATTTAATATTGAAGTACAGTGGGCGAAGGCCAGTGAGGTGGACTGTACCTGGGTGTTCAAGAGCAGCGATGAGGAACTTATAGCTATAGGGACAAGAGATACANCAAAGTTGATTGCAGGGTTTTAACTTGATTGCTTGCAGCTTCAGCTTAGGGAGAAAGGAGGCAGGCAGCCTGGTGAGTCTGTCCTCACAGAAATGGACTCTTTCCTGAACCATGAGGGTCCCTGGAGGGATCTGTCTGGGAGGGTTACGTCCTGCTGTATTTTCCTGGCAGAAGTATGTTTATGTGCCCTTTGGGAGAGCACTTCAAAGCTTGGAAGGCTACTTCAAAAGCTCCGCATCCTCCATCCATGACTGGAGCTAAACCGATTGAGGGCTGAGCTCTGGAATCCTTGAATACCTGGGCAGACCAGCAGGTAGGCCATACACACTTGCTTACCCAGAGCGTNAGCTCTGCGCCCCTTTGCCTCTTCGGAGGGGAGGAGAGAGGGGTTGTGTAGTGTGAGGCTCTCTGAAATCTGGGAAGGGGCCTCTTTGTCTAGGTTAAGTCTAGACTTGAGCTCTGCTCTTTATTTAACCGCCAGGTTTGCCTCCATGGCACCAGGCCAGGCCAGCAGCATCTTCCAGGAATCTTGTGAACAAATGCCTTGCCTCCTGCTTCTGTGCCTGGGCACCTCTAGTCCTGGAATTCCCATTAGTTAACATTGACTTCTCTTTGGCTAGTTAAAAATAAATAAATAAATAAATAAAGTGTCCAACTTCCTCTGTCTGGCTCCTTCTAGGAGAAATTCTAAAATATGAAAGGGAGCTCTATCATGGCTAGCGATGTGGAACATTGAGTGTAGATTGCGGGAAGCCAGTGTTAACCACAAACATGCCGTCCAGGTTCCCTCCAAACGCAGTCGGTTTTGTTGGTAGTGGAGGTGGTAGTGCTCTGGTTTTTTTTGTTTGTTTGTTTGTTTTTTCTCTCATTAGAAGAGACGGACAGCAGGTTTTCAGGGGGATTCTTCAGGGCTCAATCTTTCATCTAGAAGCTCATTCATTCATGGTAGCTGGCTGTTGATTAATGACNACAGTAACATAGGCCCGTCCTTTTCCATGCACATAGATACTGCCTACACTGGAAGAACGGATAGGGCCTCTACAGACCAGTAAAGGAACGTGATAGGCTAAGTATGGCAGCATGGACCTCGAATCCTAACATTCAGGAGATTCAGTAAGAAGGCTGTGGTTTAAGGCTAGCCTATG
>LZPO01076027.1:127319-139235 GCA_001675575.1 Neotoma lepida | reverse complement strand
CCTAAAGAGGACTTTTGCTTCCGTGACCCCTCTAAGATGGCCAACATTTTCTCGGTACCTTTTCACCAGAAGCGCTTTCTACCCAGCTCTTCCTCTCTCTTTTCTCCAGAGAGCCCTGTGTTACACCGCTGGATCAAGCAGGGACCTGGTTGCATGTGGAGCTGAAGGGAGTGGGCTCCACTAACTGTGTCCTTGCAACCTGCCTGGCATACCGTTCTTTCTTGCTTCTCTTACTCCCCCTTTCACAACTTTCCATCTGGAGTGAGCAAGATTCCCTTTTCTTAAGGGACTCCCTCACTGGGGTGAGCTTGAAGTCAGTCAGCTTTCTTGCCACACTGACCTTCTTCCACATGAGGGCGTGGGGCCAGTTTTCGCTTCCGAAAAAATTCCTCTAAAAGTGGGACTCTGGAGATTCTCCAGTAAATGAAGACAGACTTGGTGAAGAAATTCCAACCCTACAAGCAGATAATTAAGAGAGATTTTTTTCCAAGCCTAGGGGGAAATCAAAGACCATTATGTATGTATGGTTTGCGCTAAACCACTTTTATTACAAATTGAGCCCCCATACAGCTGTGCAGCCACGGAGGGGGGAGAACACACAGCCAACAAAACAATTAAAAGCCATGTGGAAGTGGGCCTTCTGGTAGCTAACAGGAGCTATCTATACCTTCTGTTTTCTGGCTTGTTGTGAGTAATTTCAAAACCCCAAATAAGTAATTCTATTGCAGTTCTAAGAAGGAAATAGTGAATAGCTAAGGATAATAATTCAAAATTTCCCCCGCCCTCCCTACTCTACTCAGTTCTTCTCTCTCGACAGAGATGTGGTAAGAGGGATCTGATTTGTGCAAAGACACCTGAAGTCTTGGGAAGTTTAGAGGGGAAATCTAGAAGGAGGCAGGCTTAAGATGCAATTCAGTTCTGCCACCCAAGAGCTGTGTGGTCTTGGCTAAGTTACTCAGCCTCTCGGTGCTCACCTTTCCCTGCCTGATGGAGCTATTGTAGTGCACGAGACAGGATGAGAAAAGTACGTGGCCCATGCTAGAGAGTCACTGGAGGATATCTGTGTCCTTTGGAAGGAAATTACCCAGAAACTTGTTTTTCCCATGTTTTCCCTCTTATAACTGCTAGAGAGGGCTATGGTAGCAAAAGGTTCTGTGACGATCAAAGATCACAAGTCAAATGTCTTGCTAGGCCTTCATTTTGTGATCTGAGTGGAGGAAAAGGAAAGCAGATGGGAAGATCCTCGTCCTGTCTAAAGAAAGCAACCAGCGTGAGGGAGGTGCATGCTCAAGTGCTTGCCACACAAGCTGGAAGACCTAAATTAAATCAGCAGAACCCATGCTTAAAAAGACATCGGGGTGCCTTGTGTATGGGCTTTCAATCTCAATGCTGGGGAAGAGGAAGAAGGAGGGTCCATGGGGCTCGCCAGTTAGACACTCTGAACTACTTGATCAGTCCCAGTTCAAAACCAGGGTTGATCTGAAGAAAAGATCAGTGGTTTAGTACTCTTTCTATGCAGTTATAGGGCCTGCACTTCAGACCCCAGCATGTATGTAACAAGCGTGCCTGTAATGCCAGCTCCAATGAATGTGGGGACAGAGGGCATACTGGCTTCCAACCTATATGGGAAAATTGAGCCCCAAGTTCAAGGAAAGATCCTTCAGCAAAAGAACAGGATGAGAGCTGTAGAGGGGGACACTTGTCACTCTTTTCTGGTCTCCACACAGATACAAACAAGTACATCTTACAAAGCAACAAAAAACAAGGTGAACAGCTCTTAAAGAACACCGCCAAAGGTGTATCCTCGCATGAGTGCACGCGCACACACACACACACACACACANTGCCAGAACCCATGTAAAAAGCCAGGTGTGCTGGTGCATGTTGGTAATCCTGCACTGGGCAGGCAGAGATAGGAGAATCTCACAGGCAGGTGTATTAGAATAAACAAGCTTCAGGTTTAGTAAGGGACCCTGTCTCAAAAGATAGAGGGGCTACAGAGATGGCTCAGAGTTAAAAAGCACTTGCTGCTCCTTTGGAAGACCTGGGTTCAGTTCCCAGAATCCCCACAGCAGCTCACAACCATCTGTAACTGTAGTTACAATGCCCTCTTTTGGCCACCATGGGCACTGCATATGAATGCTTCATTTGGATACATGCAGGCAAAACACACATAAAAATAAAATCTATTTTAAAATAAAGATAAGGTGAAGAATGATTGAGGAAGATACATGACGTTGACCTCTGACATCCACACTCATGTGCACATGTGTGCATTCATAGCTATGTGTGCTTACACACACACACACACACACACACACACAGAGAGAGAGAGAGAGAGAGAGAGAGAGAGAGAGAAAGAGAGAGAGAGAGAGAGAGGTATGCATGTATGCACACATGAGAGATACTCATATACTCCCACATGCATGTACATATACAAAAACAAAGAGAGATGACAAGTATTGTGGGTGGGTATTCATTTCGCCAATAGCTTTGGAGTATCAGCCTTAGGGTGTGGCCTCTTGGCAGGTTACGTGACTGCTTAAAATCTGAGGAGGGGTGCCCGGTCATTTTCTTGGGCTGATCAGAGACCAGATGGCCGGATCCATTCACTCCTGGGCAGAACAAAGGACAACGATGGCTGTTTACTTGGTTCTGTATCCGTGAGTGTATTTTTCCCCATTTCATATCTTAATAAATCCTTGATACCCCTTAAACAGACTCTCGTGGGTTTTGCATAACAAATGGTGCCCACCGTAGGGCACAAACCCATGTTCCTCAGATTAAGAGTCTCATGCTCTACCGACTGAGCTAGCCAGGCTAGCTCATATAAATCAGAATTTATATCTGATTTAAGAGGGTCTATAGTCNTTCTAAAGGTAATGGTGAGCTTGAGCCTTATGGGTGTGGTGTGGACCCAATATTAGCTGGAAATTTCACATAAAATGGCTCTTAATATAGTTAATAAGTCCACAGAGCTTAAAAGCACTCTATAGATTGGCTATATGGCCTGAGGGCTANAGTGTAACTTCTAGAAGGTGAGCATTCTATGATTACTCATCTGTATAGTAAAATGTTTAGAGTTTGAATGAAATTCTTTAGACAATTTCATTCAGTGCAAATAAACCAATGTACTAAATANCCCTTTCTGCATATTTCTGTTTCCAGGAGGTGAAGAGCCAAAAATAACCGTGATAAACTGGGGTGGAGTTTGTTATTTATTCCTGGGAGTCAGCTGACTGCTCCTGAGCTTGTGTAGGTAAGATGAATTCAGCTGTGCTGACTGAGATAGCTTCAAGGTGCGTGCCTACAAAGTACTGTGCTTCCAACACTTGCCTACAAAATACAGTGCTCCCCAATACTTGCCAACAAAAGACAATGCCTCCAACACTTGTCTACGAAATACAGTGCTCCCCAACACTTTTCATGACATCACCAAGAAGTGAGGATATTAACCAAGGGTATGGACATTAGTCCAAAAAATTGTTGCCTTCAAATCTTAAAAGAAAGAGCTAAGAAGAAATCACTTTGTTTTTCAGAGTTTTCCAGAGGCTCCAGCTGGGCTTCCCGGTCACAAAGGATGCTCCCGAGAAGGGATGGTTGGGAACCATCCAAGGCTGAAAGCATTAAACCGCCAGTCTTTTAATTAACTTGTTCCACTCCATTTCTGAGCCAACCACAGAGGGAAAAAGAGAAATCTTATTTCAATATCAAAAGTCAAATAAAATGTTAAATTTCATTTTTGATTGACAGTCTCTCCACACAGTCACACACCCTGAAACTAGCAACTATAAATTCAGACCATTTGTAAAGCCCAAGAGGTTTCCAGATATGAGACAATCCAGATATATGGGCCTCATTCCACAGAAGCCGTCTCCTGTGGAGAAAATGTACTGGTGACATCCATCTTGATGGGAAATAGGTATGTCAAGGTAGGAGGAACCTCAGGTACAGTAGGATTATGATAGNGGGAATGTGGAGTTCCCCTAATAATATAAATGGGTTTGTTCAGGATTGGCTGAAGGGAGTCATGTGATATCACTTCCCACCATATCAATGTGTCCTGCCATCATGCACTTCATCAAAGAGTTGCTCAATACATAACTGTCCATGCGGTATTGTGTAAGTATTGAATCTGAGGTCAGACCCACCTGATAGACTGGCAACCTTGGTGACATACTGCACAAGTTACTCAGGTATTCTTCTTATTATTTTTCTAAGCTTCCAGGGCTAAAGAATGCAGACAATTCCATAAAGAAATTGAGCCTTAAAAGATGTCCACATTCCTATCCCCNCTAGACACCATAGGATTTCTTTCCCTCTCAAAATGCTGCCATGTCAAGAAGCACCAATAGGATCTATAGAAAGGGACAAACATTATTCTACCAAATGATGTTTCAGGGACCGGCAATAAAAAGTCTCTCCTATTACCCGGAAAAGCCATACAATGGAAATTATAAAATGTAGAGCCCAAGACATTCACAATCAAGGGTGTTCTGGTGAAGTACATTGAGGCCTCTGAGACGCAGACACCGAAACAAAGCTGCCCTTCTGGGAAGCAAACTATCAAGTGGAATTTTTATTTGGAAAGCTCATCTCCAGTTACTTTCCCTATTCCCACTTTCTTTCTTTCTCGTGACCCCACGACGACTCCCTACCTCAACCATTACAGTGGCCCTGATGGTAAATAAATATATTTCATCTTGGGGATCTATTCATTTTAAAGGTAAATATATTTCAATCACAGCACTGGGAATGTCTTCATTTGAGAAAGTTGTTCAGTCAAATTTAANAACGCATAAACCAGTAAACTGACCTTTTGTAATCACCCACGTCTCTTGGGATTATCGTGTTCCCTGGTATTTCATCATCTCCACAGGGTCAATGNTACAGTTGGNTTGNATGGCGGAAGTCCAAAGCATACAGCTAGCTAGTCCAGTGTGGGTATTTAGTGATGCTGAGGTGGTGACTTCCCTTGAAAATAGCNCCTCACAATGGAACTCNAAGTGGCATTCATTCATTCATTCATTCACTTTGTTATTTTCACTTTATTTAAAAGGGTGGTGAAGACACTAGTCTGCAGAGTTATAGAGGTCTGCTAGGCTGTTTGTGTAGACAGGACATGAACTTTAATTGAGATAATGGTAATATTTCAATGCGGATTACTGCTTTCTTTTCAAATTCCTGCTGTCATTCCAATTAGAATCAATAGTCTTCTTTCTTACCAATTCCCTCAAATGTNTAGGTTGCTGCTACCTGCTAGGAATGTATTAGATTTTCTTAATAAAGATAGATCTATCACAGCAGTGGGCTAAGTGGTACAGCGAACAGTTAATTCTTGCTTCATTAAGCCAAACCAAATAATTCTCTTTAAATGAAGAAACTCATCCTGCTTCCCGGTAAATATTTGGTATTGAAGCAGCAATGAGAACCCATGCTATGCAAACTTTACTTCTCTTTAGGGGGTCCTGGGGGCATTTCTGCTGGCACCCCACTAAGAATGATAAACACTCAAAATACTGGTCTAGATGAACGAGTAGAATAAACTTTGTGAAACTGACTCCCAGAGTTTGTGGTTTTAAAATGTGTGCACNTACTCTCTCATTTAGTCTTGAAAACATTGTCAACCTCTTAGGGTCTCCCAGCCTCACGATGAGTTAGAAAGTTCTACTGGATAACCTCTGCAGACCATCTTGTAGGAAGAGCTTGAGCCTTTCTAACTAATAGCACATTATATATACAAATCATTATCACTTTGGGGTTTATTCACAAAGGACAGGTATTTGTAATCCTAGAAGTGTATATGTGCCTGTGGCTACTGATTAACTGTTTCAAATTAATAGCTTAAAATTAAAGCAAGCCTGGGGTTAAAATGAAGGGAAATGGTTTCTTCATGAGAAAAGCTTCAGCACTTTAAGAAAGCCCCTTGCCATTTTCCCTTCCTCTTACTATCCAGCCCCCAGAGTGCCGTCTACAGGGCTTATTGAAGCCTTGCTACGTGAGTTTCCAGATTTTACAGGCAAGGGAAGCAGTGGGCATAGCTAGGCACCGAGATTTTTCTAAAATTCATTCTTCAAATATTTCACTTAAAGAGCTTGAATGTTTCCTGGGGATGTCACCCTGCTGTGGGACAGAATGACTGTCTCTTTGGTCTTTCATATATGTGTTAATACAATTTCCCTTCTACCTAGCGCACCTGCTGCACTATACAAGTGCCTTCCATCACGGAGCATCACTCAAGAGAGAAAATAGTCAGCAGAGAATAAAACACGAAACAAACCGAGTGGGACCATGACAACAGGGAGAGCAGATAACACTGAGCTGGGGAATCCAAACTGGATTTTAACGACAACATCACCAAAAATGTTCAATGCTTCCTGCTATGGTTTGCTCCCTTTGAAGCTTATGTTGAAATTTGATTGGCAGTTTGTGGGGCTGGGACTTTAAGTGGTGATTAGGACACCAAGAGGAATGAAAACCTATCTCATTTTCAGAGCAGGTGTAGTAGGGCAAGGCTACCCCTTATGTTCTGACTGCCCCACTCCCATCCACCCACTTGCCCTTCTGCTTCCTGCCATGAGGGGAGGAACAGGAGGCCTTTGCTAGGAGCCTGCTCTCAGGGGCCACCTGCTTAGCTCTAATGAAATCATGGGAGTCACTCCCCTTATGACCTGGTGCCATGTTAATTACCTTTCATGAGCCCACTTCCCAATACCGTTAACATGGTAAGCCAGCACATCTCCCATCACATGCCACGCCACAACCACAGGCGTCCCAACCCCCAGAACTGTGAGCTAAATAAGCTTCTTTATGTCCTACACACCCACTCCCAGATGTCTCCTTCTAGCTGCGAAATGGACGAAGGCACTGCTCTTGCTATTTTGTCTCTGTTATACCAGGCTTAAGTTTTGTTTGGAAAGTGTTAGAAATTAAACTTGCAAGGCTACTGCAGTTAGCCTTCTAAAGTTAAATAAGACAGAAAAGAAAAAGAACCTGTATTTTTAAAAGATCTGAATTTTTTTTTTGCAATAGAAACCTTATCTCAAAATTCTTGCTNCCCTGAAACCTGAAATATATATATATATATTTATAACTCAAGATTTCTTTGTAAATTAACTGATGGAGCTGTAATAGTGCCACAGCCACTACACTTGCTGTGCAGGCCTGAGGACNTTAGTTTAAGCACTAGTACTCATGTACAAAAGCGGGGCCTGGTAGCATAGACTTGGAATCCCANGCCCAAGCAGGCAGAGGCAGGAGGATTCCTAGGGCTTTCTAGTCAGCCAGTCTAGCTGAACCAATGAATTCAAGGTTCCGTGGGAGAATCTATGGGCACGACTTTAAACAATAGACTAAATACCCACTGGAGCAGGTATTCTCTATCCCTTGTCTTCCTTTCAATTTAAAATTCTTCCTTGAGATTCGGTTCAAATGTTATCTGCTGTGGTTTAAATGTGTTTCTAGAAAATTCAGGTACTACGACACGGAGGCCTTTCAAAGGTGAGTGGTCCATCTGTGAGCCCCCTCAGAAATGAGAATGGTTTCCCTAATATAAGGGTTTGATGGGGCAGGCTTACCCCTGGTTGCCGTTCTGCCTTCCACCATGTGAGAATGAGGCAACATTCAAGGTACCATCTTGAGATACTGAGCATCTCTCCCCCAGATAAGGAGCCTGCCAGCATCTAGATGACTGACTTCTCAGCTCCCAGGGCTGTGGGAGAAAGAAATTTCCATTCTAAATAAATTCTCCAGCCTATGGTATTTCATCATAGTGGACCAAATGGACCAACACAATATCCTCAGCTCCTGCTCAGCCTGCCTGCTCTGTGGGAGGCACTAGGAAAAGTGATTAAAAAACAAAAAACAAAAGAAAACAAAAACCTAGAAACTCAAGGTATTTCTTAGAACATTCTATTTGANNTGACAAGCTATTTCACTAAAATGCAACTGGGAAGTAATTAGGGCACTACAGACAAGTTATTAGATGTAGTAGTATAAACAGCAGATGATAAGAAAGATTATGGGACAGAAAAGGGTTTTGTTTCAGTTTTCTTGATATGTAGAATTCTAACTCACACAAGCAATACAAAGCACTGTAAAAACAAACAAATCAGGGCACTTAATTAATGAGGCTCAAGGTTTAAAAGTTGAACTGAAGAAACTGACCTACAGAGGCAAAAAACTTGTTTGTTAAAAATGGCTTAATAGAGTAAATATTTGGGAAACAGTTGATAAAGAGCCTTGGATANTTTTCTAATTAACAGGCTGACATATGAGCTCTCCAGAAAGACAGCNAAAGCAGAATTTTGGAGAAGCTATTGCTGTGGAGGTTGGACTGAGAACATTATAGTGGATCNGAGCCAGTGGTTAGAACGAGTTGTCCTTGTGCCCTCCTCTGGGTCTTGTTCAAAGCCCCAGGCTCATCTACAGTACACAGCTTGATTCAACCATTTACAGGGAGATTTGNGCCATACTCACTAAAGTCAAGAGAGACTATCCTATCCGTAAGAGTCAATTTAACTAATTTAATAATTTAGAAAGTTATATGTGATTATTAAAAGGGACAGAGTGTTACACATGTATCCTGTTCTATTAATAGCAACACTANTCTNTAACATTAGGCTAGAATAAGCAAGCTTATTGGTCCTTCATCAGTTCATCAAGTGTTTCCTGAAGCATACTTCAGTATTAGGTGGGAAACTCTAAGGAGAGAAACAGTACAGTGATACTGTGGCCACAGAAGGCTTAGCAATGCTGGAGATGGAAGCAGCAGGCACCAGGAGGTATGCAAGGCGTGCAAGACAGGAAGGCAGACTCTGGACATGGTGCTATGTATTTTCTAGGAAGGAATGTGGATCTGTTTCTTTCTATAATCACAAGCCACTGAAGTGTTTTTATAAATTAAAAAAAAATCTTTTAACTTTTAAACATTCTATTGTTTAATTCAACGTAGCATTGGTAAATGCTTAGTACTGTATCTAGTACAGAATACATGTCTTTTGTAAACAGTGCAACAGAATGCTGTTTGGGGTATGAAGGTAAGCCACAGTCTGAAGCATAAAATTATTCATAGGAGTTATTTGCACAAACAAAGAAGTTGGGATTATTATATTTTTAAACCCAGGAACAGATTAAACGTTAAATGGGAAGAGAGAAAATGGGATAGAATACAATCAATATGGGAACTGCCAGGAAAGTGAGTAGACTTGTCTACCAGGGAAGGTTCAGATTAAGGATTAAGGATTTGTGATAACTAGCACATTTACAAACTGCAAACCAAAACAACCTGACAGATATACACAGGAAGCCCGTTCCCAGCCCTGACCACATCTGCCTGGGATTCCCTCCACAGCCCTCTTTGATAACCATATTATCAATTATTGTTATACTCGTTCCACTTTTTTTGATTTTGCATATCCCACATAATGTTTTGGCAAATAAAAAATGTAATTAGAAAAAAGAGGAAGGAAAATGCTCAACAGGTACAAGGGAACNGTTACGGGACAGACACTGGTCNGTGTTTTCAGTTAAGCCACCAATTCCTGAGAACCACTCTGGAAGTTGGCCTTTTATCTGCCACAAGGCAAGCCTTCATGTCAGGTGGACAGGAAACCAGCCCTTTGCATCATCCACTCTAGACACTCCTGCTTCTGGAGTCCCTCTGATCACACCCTGGATCCCCTCATTTTGTCTCACTACCACACTTTCCCAACAGCTTGAAGATACCCACCTGTCAGCACTGTTTTGAGGACCGAGTCTTGAAGGAAGTCTGAGGCACCAGGGCAGCATTCTTTAAATAGAAGCTGCTATTACTATGATACCTCTGGGAAGAACTTCCTGTACAAGGCCAAACTCATTCAACATGTGCTGATTTCTGTTGAACTCATAGAGATGGTCCCTTTTTGGATTTAGTCCATTCTGATGCCAACCTTACTCCTGAGTAATAACCATGCTCAAGTCTTTATATAAGTAGAAATAAATCCAGGAAGTAGGTGAATAGGCTCTTTCTTGGACAACTAAATTGAAAGACCTGGGACAAGAGTCACCACATTCATTCCACACCGAAGGTCAGAGAACATCTATAAAGAGCCAGACAGGAATATTTTGGACTATGTAGGTCATGATGGGAATTACTCCCTTTCCCTCACTATCAGGAGCAAGCAAACAAGGAAGGCCAGAGGCCCTGTTACCTCTTTCAACAGCAGCTTAGGGTTGTGCAAAGACCAGTGAATGATTTATATTCTAATCCAAANGCAGAAACAAGTTAAACTGATATCAATGAGAAGTCCTTGATACTGCAATAAAATAGTAGACAGGAAATCAAGCAGCCATACAGTCTGAACACATGTCACTCATGCATCTGAAATGGAACCTAGGGAAGGTAAGTTTTGTTTGTTCCTTTGGCAAGGTCTCACTATGTAGCTCACACCTGCCTTGAACACACTCCTCCTCCCCTAGCCTCCAAAGTGCCGGGGTTACAGCCATGCACCGCCACTTGATAAGGGTTTCTCCTACCTTGCTGCTGTGTCCTGTGAGGGCAGGAGCTCTGTGACACTGTCCAGTTCCTACAGAGACTCAGCCTGACNTCCCTGGAGTTTCTGCATTGGCTGGTGGCCTAGAGTGAGACTTGGTGACATATACAGGCACTGCCATCTCTCTGGTACAGTGTGCAGTAGCCTCTGCCCACTCTGGAGACCTCAGCAGTGTCATGTTTTGCTTGCGACTACCTTCATCTCTCCCTTTCCACCACTGTGCTTCTCCTATCACTGCAGGCCTCTAGAAACATGCAGGGAGCATGGTGTACACGGAAACCCTGTGTGTTCANCCACACACCCTTCCCCTGGGCAGAAGAACTCAAATGCTTTTTTCCCTACTCAGAAATGGTCAGGAAAATGTATCTTAATCATTCCACAAATTATAGTCTGTCTCTTATACACATCTAGATGTGTATAAGAGACAGCCCTTCCCCTGGGCAGAAGAACTCAAATGCTTTTTTCCCTACTCAGAAATGGTCAGGAAAATGTATCTTAATCATTCCACAAATTATAGTAGGACATAATTATTTNTCTGTTATCTGGTTGCCAATCCTTCTAAAAGGAGCAAATAGTCAGGTCCCATCTACTCAGAAAACATCCATCTGCACTTAATTCATTTTTTAGTCATGGACTCTTAGACTCATGACCTGGAATGCTGGAGTAATCAGCAAATAAGTTCAGAATTAATTTAGTATCTTAATTGCTAGCATAGGAATGAATACTTTCCTATGGTTGAAAAAGTATACATGTTGGAATTTTGAAGAAACAATATTTCAACTGGAGCTGAAAGAATTACTTCTGGGAGTTGGGGAAGCTGTAGAGATGGCTCAGGCANAGAGAAAGCACTAACTTTGCAACCATGAGGACCTGAGTGTGAAACCCCCCACCCACGTAAAAGCCAGGCTCAGCAGCATTCCCGTAATCCCAGAGACCAGGAGGTCGAAACAGGAGAATCCCTGGGGCTTGCTGACCAGCCAGTCTGGATGAATCAGAGAGCTCCAGGTTCAGCAAGAGACCTTATCTCAGCAAATAAGGTGGAGAGCTATTGAGAAAGACACCTGATAGCCATCTCCAGCCTCCCCATGCACGTACATATATACGCACAGGCACACACAGGAACACGTACACACACAGAAATAGAATTTTAAACAAACTACAACTCACAAAAGTTTAGTAGGGAGAGGGGGATGAACCCAAGTACAGGGAAATGGAGGCATAAGATAGTTCTAAGTGCAGGAAAGCAATGGCCTGTCTCTCTCTCTGATACTCTTAACTACTAGCCTGTCGATGAGTAGTCAGCTCTATGAATATTTGTTCAGTGAATGCATGCACATATGCAGGGAGGAGAGGGGAAGTAAAATCACAGGCTTGGGGTGGGTAA
>LZPO01076027.1:105788-119431 GCA_001675575.1 Neotoma lepida | reverse complement strand
TTCTGTATACATAATAAATAAATCTTCAACACACATACACACACACAGGGGCTGGAGAGGTGGCTCAGAGGTCCTAAGTTCAATTCCCAGCAACCACATGGTGGCTCACAACCATCTGTAATGAGATTTGGCGCCCTCTTCTGTATACATAATAAATAAATCTTCAACACACACACACATACACACACCTTTAACCGGCTTACAGAGGACAGGTGGTCAACCCTGGCTTGCTGGGGCACAGGCTGTGACCCCTATGTCTGGTAACAAATTGGCTTGGGTAGGAAGGTTTCACTAATACTCAAGGTCTGGACTTTAGGCCATAAAATTGCTTTGTTAACCTGAGATAACAAAACCATGAAGACTATAGTGATACTTGGAATAGTAAAATAGGAGGCTCACTCTCTACCTTAGACATCATTATTTCTGGTATACTGTGGGAAAACAAGTTTATTTTGATTTTTCGCAGTTTGGACCTGTTCGGTTGGAATCTCCAGCTCGCCCCCTGAATGATCCAGGAAGCCCCATTCATGTCTCTCTTTCCAAATCCCATCCACTCATAGAGTCTCCAAACAAGAAGAGGCACCAAAAAGCCCAGTTCCGCCTTCTCGGCTCCTTCCCTGAAGTTGCCAACCGCCTAAGTCCTTGCCTAAAGTGCTCAGCTTTTGACCATACTTGGGCCCAAACCCAGCTAGTGGCAGATACGTCATCACCCCTTGCCTACAACCTATAAAGTTTCCCTGCTTTTGTTTGTGGGCTTGGCTTCNCTGGCCTTGATCTCTGAGACTAGAGAACCCACCCAGGAGCCGCTTTACTCAAATAAACCTGTTGTTATACTTTTTCAATTCAGCTTGATGTGGCTTACTGTGTCGGTGGATAAACCTATCATCAGGGGAGAGGGCAGAAAACCTATTAGGACCTATAAAGTGGCACTAGGAGATGGAGTTTCAAGAACTTTGTTTCCAAGGCTNCTCAGGCTCATGGACATGGGAAATCCAGATTCCATAGAAATATAGCACGGGGAAAACATGACCAAAGGCCCTGAAAGTCTGGGACCTGAGGAAACTGTTTTCTGAGCACTGGCTCTAGGCAGGTACTGATTCAGTCAACTGGGGAAGCAAGCCAAGCAGAGCAGTGGGGAAGANCCAGACNGNAACCAACTCTGTCAGCTCTTGTGTTTATCTCACACACATAAACCAGCCTCAATCCTGTGTTCTGCAGTGTCTGTGCGGAGGGAAACATTGGAGGAGACTGAAAGGGAGTAGGCAAGCCTACCCGGGCAGGAGCTCTTTGCAGCATTTTACTGCAATTTCTCTTGGCTTTGTTTCCCCAGTGATGCATTTAGCTACAACACACAGAGAGAGAAACCCCATTCAGGAGAGTGGGGTCATTATCTACACACAAAAGGCCATTTAGGGGGAGAACAGCTCTGTGCTCAAGCTGTGGCTGCCNGNGTCCAGATCCATTAGAAAAAGGTTAGCTGTTTAAGTGGGAATGTGAAACAAATGTAGTAATTAGGGCTNACTGGGCACCCTNCCCCTGCAGCAAAGCTGCCTGGGATCAGAAACTAATTTCCCTGAAAGTTCTAAGCTTAGGGGGAAGCAAATCATGGACTCTAAATGACACTTGTGCTGTTAACCTTAACCCTAGTGGCTAGCTAACTTTAGAATGTGTTATATGACTGAAGAAAGGAGAAAAGAGAGGAATATTTTTTACAACAAAGGAATGGATTATATACTTAAAGTTATTTTAAAATAATGGTTCTGTCTGAGTGCTATTTCTTTTTCATTATATTTTTATTACGTAAAACAATTTTTAAAATTTAAACATATTTTGATCATATTCTTCCCCTCTCCCAAGTCCTTCCAGATCCTCTCCCCATCCCTAACCACACAACTTTGTTTTTCCTCAAAAACAAAACAAAACAAACAAGAACCCAATACAACAACCCCCCCAAACCAAGTAAACACAATAAAACAANACCCAAACAGAAACAAAAACTCACCAAACTATAACCAAATAAAAGCTCATTTAAAAAAANCCAAAATCTCTGGAGTCTATTATCTGTTGTCAGCTACTCCTGAACATGAGGTCTGNCCTGGAGTGATTGATNTACCCAGTGTCACTCCATTGGAGAAAACTGNTGTCCCCTCTCCCAACAGGTAGAAAGGACAGTTCAGTTGTTAGTGTTTGCCCTAGTGGCTAGGTTTGCATTCATTCACTTTTCAAAAGCCTTTTGGGTATGACTTCTATTAGATGTAACTTTTATAGGGTTGGCTGTTCTTTTTTCTATTTCAAAATTATTGGCATTTCATATCTCTCTGTATGTGGTCTATATAAAAAAAGTAAAAAATACATCTGTTCTTNAATTAACAGTGTTTCATTTTAGTGGTGAACTGTGGGGAAGCGTTGGAAACGATGCCCCTCATCCCCAGACCTAATTGTCTTTATTAAACACAGTGTAAAAAGAGAGCAAAGAGGACATGGGTGTTTCACACAAAAACTTCTANCCTGTCTCAGCTAAAGGAGGAAAAACAAGCAAAGTTTCCCCATGAATAATCATGAGAAGAACAAATNNGAGAGAGANGGTGTCCCAGAGGTGTGGGGACTCCCAGGGGTGACAACCAGGCCTCAATGCCATCTAAATAACCNCATTGTCAGGTGATAGNCAAGCATCTACCATGTCCATGGGTCCAGTGCTTAAAAAACAGTGCTNGGCTAACTGTACTCCAGACATTTTCTGTGGCTTGGTTGGCTGGGATGTTTCGGCTACTAAAGACTAANCATATAGTAAGGGTATGAATAAAGAGTGGCCAATAAACATGGACCTCAAATATTACTTATAATATTGAATAATTTTAGAATGAGTCTTGACTAATCATTTTGTATATAAATAATGAAAATAACACAGAATGTTGAAAGTGTGAGTTCATGAGAAGTCCCTTCTGTCAGATTACGTGATGAATCTGCTTTTTATGTCCCATTTCTAAAGTGAGTTGCAGGTAGTACAGAGGTAGAAATTANCAGCTTGGAAACTAGAGATTAACAGTTCACTCACACCCTCATGGACAGCCATTATCACCTGTCCACATTGTTATTACTCTCATGAGAAAATATTTACCAAGTCCTAGATATTTAACCCCAAATTGATACTGACCCTGTGTTCACGTTGTTTAACTAAGAATTTAAGAAGTATGTATGAAAGGACATTGCGTTCAAGTTTCATGAAATTCTCTTAACATTTTGACATCGAAAGTTTTACTCAGGACCAGCGAGATGGCTTAGTGGACGCTTGCTGCCAAGCCTGAAGACCTGAGTTGAATCAAATCCCTGGGAGCCACATAGAGGGGGCGGGGCAGAACCAACTTCTGTAGGTTGTCCTCTGACATCCACACACGTTATGGTACACACACACACACACACACACACACACACACACACACACACACTCTAGATATTATTTTTAAAAGTTTCATCCAGATAGGTAAAAGAACAAGCAAGTGAGTGTCTTTGAATCTTTTGACTTGTAGGAAAACACTTGAAGTGAACAAAGGGGTGTAGCCTAACCCAGGGCTGAGAAAAGGAAGCCCAATTACTTCCTTTGAGACATTGTGTCTAAATGCTCACTAGTGTGCGNCTGTCTAGGTAGGTTTTAGAGAGTCAGGAGAGTACAGTAACTCAGAAAACAATGATGGNTGGTGACGTCACTGAAAAGCAGAGCATAGCGNGTTTGGCTCAGGCTTCACCAAGCAAATTTTTGAGCAAAACCTTAAAGAAGGTGAAGAATTCAGCTATATGGATTTTGGGGAGAAGAAGTGTTTTCTAAGCTACAACTAGGGATATTGGACAAGGAAAACTATTTGTTAAAGATTCTGTCTCAAAAAAAAAAGTAATTTGCCCAAAATGTAATTAGCATATGTGACATTACCCTACAAAATAATAGATAAATACTGCCAACACCAGATTATAACTTACAACTAGCCTACTTATAATTAAGGACTAGCAAATTAAGTGTCATATATGTTCTAACCTTCGATTGTACCATGCTCCCTGTTAGGGACTGGTGTGATGTTACATTCATAATTAAGCCACTAGCTTCATATTTGTTATTGGATCACAAAAGGCCTGGAAAATTAAGCAGACTCAGGAGGGCATGCCACAGTCACTCGGCTTATTTGGAGAGATAGGAGATCTTCAATGAGAAGTGAGATTTGAGCTGAGACTTTAAGGGTGAGTAACAACTATCTAGACAGAGGTAGAAGTATGTGCAATAAGAGAAAAGCAAGAAGATTCGCTCAAAGAGGGAGATGTCCAGTCTGCCAGGATCCCAGCCTGAAACACAGAGCACACTCAGGCCATCTGAGGACAGTTTAATTAAAGGGCTCTTTATTGTGGTGTCTAAATGGTTAAGGGTGATCAACAAGGGATGTACAGTACCCTAGCACAGCAAGAATGAAAAGCTACAGCTGTGCCTGGGTACCACTGTGGAAGGCAGGGATGCTATGAGAAGATAGTTACAGACATAATTTACTTCATAGTAATTGTGGCCTTCTATAAAGACTTGGACCCAGTCTGAGGCTCTACAGCAGGGGGAGGTCCAGGGGGAAATTATATAGTATAATACCCAGCCTCTCCCTAGGGCAGAGAGCAGGGTAGAGAAGGACAGAGTGGATCTTAAGGACAATGGAGAATATCTTGCATGATAGGAAGCAGATTCCACTGGAGAAGTGAAAGATCCTGGCATCAGTTTTTCTAAAAGTGATAGACAATGAGGTATGGTAGGATCAGATCCGCATTCTTCAAAGGAAGTTGCTCTTGTAATCTGAGCAGGTTGGAGCCAGGCACGAAGATGTAGGAAGCTCAGTTGTTTGTAATATGTCAGCCAGAGAAAAGAAATCTGCTAATCTTGTGGTTGTGGGTAGTGGGGGTGGGGGCTTAGCAGGACCCGAGTTTGAGCGGGTCTGGAAATGGGAAGTGGAGAGAAAGAGGAAATGAAACAGGCAGAGAATTTGGTTTGTGTAATGAGACGGACGGTGTCATCTTCCCTGCAGGTGAATTCCCTGGGTTTGGAAATGGAAAAGGTCATAAACTTGATTTTAGATACAGTGGGAGTCTTCCAGGAACCCAGCAGCAAGTATCAAATCAGCACCCACACTTAAATAGGTATTTAACAGGATGTCATTTCTTGTATCCTAACAAGACTCAGAGCTGGGCATTTTATATAAAACACTTTTCCCAGTCTTCTGTATATAAATGCAGACATGACTCCCCCCCATTTTATGGATGAAAAAAATCCTGAGGTGCTGAGAGGTTAAAGCCCTTGCTCACATTTAGAACTGGAGTCCAAGCACTTCAGACCTAGCTGAGCTTCATCTCCACAGACTGCTGTGTCTGCAGGTCATAGTGGGTCAGGAAAGCCTGTGGATGTAGTCAAGAAAAAGTGAAAAACCTTCTTTTGTGAGGTCTCAGTTCATTTGGAGAAACATATGCATCTTGTCTCTTTGGACTCTAGAGTGAGCTGTCATTAGGTTTTGTTTTTGCTATTATACTACTGGTGGTTGAACCCAGGGCCTGCATGTGCTAGGCAAGCGGTCTACCACTGAACTGTGCATCTCCAGCCTTTGGTTACTTAACACAGCACCTTGCTGTGTAGTCCAAGCTGGCCTTAAATTTCACAGTGTAACACAGGCTGCCCTATTCTAGCTTTGCCTCCTAAATATTGGGATTATCNGTTCAGGCCACCACTGCCTGCTTATATATATGGCTTTCAACTGATCAATCAGTCAATATTGACTTAACAAATATTATAACCTTGGGGCTTTTCTGGTCCCCATAAAAAGGTTATGAGTAGTATGTGCTTCGTCATGATTCAAGGGCTTAAAATTTAGTTGTGGAAGCAAATGAACACAGGAAACACTCTTACATGTGATAACATTATTTGAAATGACAAACTGCATCAAGTTTAAGGCTTGAGAAAATGGCAGAGTGCATTCTAAGTTGTATGGAAGGAACTTGATCAGTGAAAACAGCACTGTTGTGTGCTGATGGCCTCAGACGTTCGGCATCTAAGGGCGGGTTTGCGAAGGGATGTCCCCTTCCTTCCCAGGAAGTTTCTTAAGTGTGTAATTAGTTATACTTCACTAAAAAAAGTACATATCATATGGCCTGAAAATGGAAGTGTCTGGACTTATTTTATTTAACATTTAATTTTGAAATTCCAGTAACCAAGAGCAGTTTGCTTCTTTGATAAACAAGGGAAAACAATCTGTTTACATTTTTGCTGAAGGAGAAGCTGAAATTGCAGATGTGATATGATCTCAATCCTTATCTCTTTCATGAAAAATGCCATCAGCAGACCTTAGTCTAAGATCTTTGAGGCTCCATAAATCACACTGTGTGTGGTAAAATCAAATCCACTTTCAAATTGAAAGATAAGACATCTCAAATAATGGTACCTAGAAAACCTTTTCTTAGTAGAGTATATTATAATGGCTATACCCAAAGAGCATCTTTGTGTGATGCTTCATGTACTGTATCCCACTGGCCAACTATGGAAGCTTATGTGGAAATTTACATTGGGAATGTAGTCCCCCAAGCAGGAAAACAGATACTGCTTTAATTATATTTATAAGCAGAAAAAAAATTAGTCTTAGGTACCTAGACAGTATGAAGGATGTCCTGTGTTGTTATTTAGTAAAACACTGTAGTGACATAGAAAAGATTGCAGTTACATGTACAAGAACTAAAATGAATTGAGCCTTGGCTCAACATTAGGTTCTAGTACATGTACTAGTATATGCCAATTTGCTTAATGCTACTCATTTCTATATTATACAGATGAGAGAACAGAGAGGGACAAGTATTTGAGGAACTTGCCCAAATAACTTATACACGAAGTCAACAAAAGTGCTGGGTTCTGAACTCAAGCGGATTGCCTCCACGCTTCCCATCCTTTTTAATCTACACAGGACCTTGCTATGCAGCCCAGGCTGACTTCGAACTCAATGATGCTGCCTCAGCTTCCTTATCACAGTGATTACAGGCACATGCCCACTGTTGAGTTCTCACTTCTAACTGCCAAAGGCTTTACAATAGTAAGCATTTTCTCTTCATGAACAGTTTCTCAAGTAGAATTATGTCAGCCAATGATTTGCAAACATAAATAAAAATTTAAAAAGCAAGGCAGTTTTCTGGATACGAATTCAAACTACTTAATAAAATCATATATGGAAGATAAAAGATAATGAAAACTAAAAGATCTGCTGGGAGAATTAGAAGTGGAGAATTTTCTACTTTTTNTTAAATCTATTTTTTTTTAAGAAGAACCGAGGTTAAGTAGGAAGAGTTTAATTAATGCTCTAAGGTTGACCCAGTGTTCTCATGATTGTAAAAATATGGTCTTAATTCTTCCTAAAACATTTCCTGCTTCAGTTGGAAGGGAAACTAGAAGTTCTGTCTTAGAATAACCCTATTCCTAAGCAAGAGAGTAAGGTTCTAGAATTCCCATCTCAAAATCTCTCTCTACCAAAGTTTGATTTGTGGATTTATCTACTTATGGTGCTGGGAATTAAACCCAGGACCTCACACAGTTAAGAATGTGGCCCAGAACTCATTTACATTCTAAGCCTTAGATAAATCTCAGAAACATAACATTGGAAAGAAGAAACAAAATGCAGAGTAAAACAGGTGATACTGTGATGCTCCAACACATATGAGCAGCATTTAATAGCACACTAATTATTAATACTAATTATTAATACTAATTATTAANACTAATTATTAATACTAATTATTAATACTAATTATTAATAGTGATCTATCTTTCCAGGAAAGAACTGTTCGAAGAAACCCACACAACATGGAAGAGTCTGGTCTTCTGCATGCAGAGGTTGGAGGGAAGAGAGGAGACAGAAGAGGATGCAGATGATGTCATGGTAGCACATATGCTAGCTCTTCACCTGGGGTGGGTTTTCTTATGCTTCATAATTTACATAGTCTTAAATTTATGTTATTTATGTTTTCTTCCATCCAATAGTAAGTTATAAGGAAATAAATCTAATTTACAANTTTTTTTTATCTCTGGCACAAATCTGATAATTAACTGTGTAGAACAGCACCTTCCCCAGTAATGGAGTGACTACTGACAGCCCAGGCGCCTAAGCTTCTCTAGAATGATTATAGCTTCATGCAGTGGCTTGGAAATGGCAGAAGAAATCTTCATTTTCTCAAACCACAGCCAGCCTTTCTGAGATATGACAGACTGTTTTTCCACGACTCTGGATACCTGTGACCTTTTTATTTTTGCTCTAATTTTCAAGCGGCAGGATCACGTGTCTCTATAGGGGCCATGTCCCTAACATACCATCCAATGGACATACCAACAGACTTCAGAATGGCTGCCAAGGCGCCTAGGCCACTAGAGACACTCACTTGTTCATCTCGTANTTCAGCTTTTTACTGGAAAGGAGCAAAGTGATTCTGGGAAGGGTGAAAAAGCCACTGCTTGCATTTTCCCATCCTTACAAAANTAGACTATTCACAGGTATATAAATAACTCAGAAGGCAGACAGCAGTGTGCACTGGCGACCTTACTTCNTCCAGGTAAGCAAAGATAGTGCCCAAGTCAAATGAGTCTTGTATCCTAGCTTCATTGAAAAGTATCTTTTTTTTGTAAAGCAATCTGTCTTTAACAATGGAGATAGCATTAGGAATGAGGGGGATGAGTCCCCCCTCTGGGTCTCTAAAGAGAAAGTACTGACAGCTACACCCACTCACCTNTACATCTAAAGCCTCCTGCTGGAGCAGGGCTATCCAGCCAACAAAGGAATGCTGGGTAAGGGAGAGCCCCCAAGGGATTCCTCTCCTGGGGCTCTATCCTGGGCAGCTGTTGTCAGAGTAGGGAGGGCCTTTCAGAGGAGGGGACCAACAAGGAGGATTTTAAAGGCAAGAGCCAAGAGGGTCCATATGTCAGTAACAATCTAAGGGTACCTTTCAGAGNGGTCCATCACAGGGGGCATCTTGGTATCTGTCTGCCAAACTGTTCAAGACACCCTGGGAAGGAAAACAAAGGACTAGCATTTCATTTGTCCTTCTTGCTTTTGTCCTTCATTTTAACGAGAGCAAAATGCTAGGGTCCTAAATCTAGAGGTGTCAGCCCAAGNCCACAGCCCTAACCTACAGGCTAATGGGGCACTGGCAGTGNCAGGCTGAGACTGGGAGAGGGGAGGGGTGGGATCTCACAGGGAAGACCTGTGGGTATGGGGAAATNCNTTACTGTTACAGTATACTATGTGTTAAGTCAAAGTGAAAACCTTTCTGTAGCACCTGAGTTCATTGAGTTGATAGGGGTGTGTCAGATACAAAATAGTAATACTGCCCCCGAGTTGTGACACAGTGGTTCCTTTGCATTTGTGAAAAAAAAATGGCTCCATCAAATGAGCCTGTCAGTTCTACTCCCGGGCTGCAAGGGCCAGGCACACTAAATCAAGAACTGGATAAATGTTAACACAACTCTTTCCACACGATTGATATTAGTGAGGAAAGGAAGAGCTAACTAATCTAGGTCGAGCTGGACAAAATCTTGCCATTTCTGGAAAAGCTACCAAGACCTNAAAAGTGTTGGAAATGTGTAGAGAAGTCACATTTTCAGAAATGAATTTAGCTTTGGGTCAATTCTCTAGACTCCTGTTTTGAGCTACGAGCTGAGTCATTTTCTTTCCTTTGCTTCCCCTCTTTCATACCAGGTTGGGAATTCA
The DNA here is from genome assembly GCA_001675575.1 of Neotoma lepida. Taxonomy (NCBI): domain Eukaryota; kingdom Metazoa; phylum Chordata; class Mammalia; order Rodentia; family Cricetidae; genus Neotoma; species Neotoma lepida. The sequence continues at coordinate 109,679 of LZPO01076027.1, read as the reverse complement.
CAGTGTTTGGAGCAATGTCAAGGAATGAGCAGCAGCAGCAGCAGCAGCAGCAGCAGCAGCAGCAGCAGCAGCAGCAGCAGCAGCAGCAGCAGCAGCGATAACAAGAGCTGTCATTGTTTTCTGAAGTAGGAAGGGAAAAGCAGGAACTTGGCTGATGTACCTCAACATGCTCTGAAAGCCAAAGGTAATGGGGAAATGGCCAGGAGAGAAGTTGCACAACTCTGCGCTTCTTTACAAATTCGACGTTAATGATTAATTGAAAGAACCCTTTAAAGAGGAAGAGTGAGTTGTAGAAGAACAAGAGAAAAGACACATCGGTTTGCCACTTGTGTCCCAGAAAGACATGTCTATCATCAATTCGGGACTGCACCGTATTTTAGATATCTGCACCTAAGATGAAGGTGTGGGAAATGGTTTTACAAATGACTTGTCAATAATAAGCTATTCACATAGTCAATTTAGAAGTTGACAATCAGCAGTATTTCATAGCCTCAATCAACTAATCTTAAAACCAGGACACCCAAAGGCTTCATTTAATCNGAAATGTGGATGGGTCCCCTCACTCATTCATTCCTGAAATAGTTCCTAAGTGGCCTGTTTGAGCTTTGGGGAAGGATGCAGTGATAAATCAGTTAGAAGCCTCATTGTTTTAGGGAGCCTTGTATCCAAAGGTGAGATCACCCATAGCTGTAAATAACTACCATACAAGGTTACGTGCAGTATGATTAGGGAGGACAAATCAGGGGAGACCAGATCTGAAAAACTCTCCCAAAAGGGAAGAGACATGCTGGGTCATGAACTAGACAGAAGGGAGGAAGAGTTCCCATCCAGATGGAAGGGAAGGTACCATCGAGGGCGTGGTTTGAGAAACTGAACAGTTAGTCAAGGACAGAAAGGACTGAATGAATCCCTCACGGAGTGAAGATGGAGACTGTCAAGAGCAAGGTTGGACAGTCAGATCTCAGGCCCCAGACAGCATGCTTCCCTCCCTATACTTCCACCATCCCGGCCACTGATACCTCTGTATGAGAATCAAGGGGTTAGTTCATGCATAGGGAAGTATTAGAGAATTATAAAATAACATGTAATATTTTTATTATTAAAAGTACTCTTCTATCTACCTCAAACCTGGATAAACTTTGTTCTTAATGAAAATTTAAAAAGAAAAAAAACCACATAACTATTGTCAAATGAACATGTAAAGTAATACATTGTGAACGGGGAGGTGGATGATAGAGAACCACGGACGTGTGAAGGAGGTGGAGGGAGCTGGATGTGAAGGGAAGGGCGCTGACCGGCAGGTGGAGAGCTAGGTGAGTAGGTGGAGTAGGTGAGGAGTGCTAGGGGCTGGTTTCTTGGTGTCTAAAGCAGTGGGGTAATTTTTATGTGATGTTCTGATTATGTGCTCAAAATTACTATGCCAATAATATAAATCTTAATTTCTAGCAAAATTTTAGTTTAGTTANAGGAGTCAACTATCATTTTTAGTGCGTATTTCGAATGAGCACACATTTCACTACAGAGTAGAATAGAATGCAAAAGAAATTATCTGTCCCTTCATTTCTAAAATTATTCACCACTTCCTAAATTAGAATATGATTAGAAAAAATTTCCCACACATAATTTGAACGAAATAAGGCAAAGCCATTGAAGGGGTAAAATCAAGTTTTAACTTGTAAATGTAGAATGATTTTTAAAATTGACATAGGATATTATATTAATAGCAAGGACTCCACTATAACCTTTAAGAACACTAATAAAGACCTGGTTTTTAAGTGAAGTTCCTTGAGTCAGTACAAGCTTATGTGAGAGATTTGGACTTTAATTTGATATCAGTGGAAGTCATCTAAAAATGAACAACCAGCCCACCAGCCAACTGCCACAATTCTCAAAGAATTAACTGTATGTAATTATGCTTTTAAGGAATTGCTATTCAAAGTGTGGTCCTTAGGACAACAGGCTCAGAATCACCCACAAGCTTGTCAGAAATGCAGAATCTCAGGTCTCATCCAGAGCTATCAAAGAGACTGAGAAATATGCGGGCTGCTGCATGTTCTTCCAGGAATTCAAAATGTGCTGAGTGTTAGCCTTGTTTAGTTTTCCATCATNCAATGTGCATCAATACTGTTTTTTTTTTTTTATCACAGATCGTTTTTTACAGAGTAGCCACTTACCTTTGCATGGAAATTGTGGACCACAGTTTGAATGGTACTGCCATCAGTGGAAACTGAAGTCTTTTCAAATGAAGCATTCCATGAGTTAATGAAAGTGTGTTATGTACATGTGTATACGTCTCTATCTACTGAAAAGAGCCGTGATCCTATTTCTGTATTTAAGGAAAACATATTTGATATAATCTTAGAATGCCATATTAAGTCCCTCATTGGTCAGTGGGGTAGGGGGTGTGATTTTGTGAAAGTGGACCAGTTCAATCAAGAGGTGATTGTCTACTGTGGCATGTATGTGAGGCTGGGTGGGATTCCTTTAACTCTCTAAGACCTTTGACAACATACATGNTNTTCATTGATGAGGGGTAATCTTATGTGCTTTCTTCTACATATTCCTATTCAAATGTTTATTCTTAGACATCATGCTGTTTTGAAAGCTGTCAAATTTTTCACAGCTTTTTAAGAACGTTATTAAGTTTACATTGTTTCTTTGGGACAGTATAACCTGATATGAAAGATTTGGACTTAATTTGATATTGGAAGTCATCTAAAAATGAACAATATTTTCTAATAGAGTTGGTTGGTTTGGTTGTTAAATTACATTTATTGGGCAGGGGATGTATTTGGGACTCAGTTCTCTCCAACTATCTGGATCCTGGAGATCAAATTCAAGTGTTTAAACTTTGTGACAAGTGTCTTTACCCACTGAGACATCCCTTNGGCCTAGTTCAATCTTTTAAACCAATATCTTAAACATAATTTTGGATTCTATTTCCCTTCACATCCTCTTATGAATTCAAACTCATGTCCCCCAGCCCTCCACAGCTCATAGNTCTAGGATGGTGACTCCTTTTTCATCAAAGAGACTGAACTTGAGGCTAGAAAGGTTTGTCATTGCACATCTTGCTTCATTCTAAGAGTCTTGAGAAAGCAAGGGAACATGAGTAAGGCCGAACTAAGAATTTAAAATGAGATGACTCTTACCACATGATGTATCCCACCTTTTACAGATAGAAAACTGAACAAAAGAAACTTTCCCACTATTCAGATTTCTATTGTCTTGATCTGTGAAACACTACTCAATTACCCTTGAGGGAGATGGTTAGCTCTGAAGACCTGTGACATNATGACTGTTACAAGGATAAATGACATAGCAAATGCATAGAAGTAGCTGGGCTCCCAGGGGGAGATGCTGTATTGGGTATTAAAATTGTCTGATTTCTGTTCCTNTCATGTTACAAATAGCCAGCGATTTGGTCTCACTTCTGCCTAGCACANAACCACAGCTCCCATTTCACACAGAGATACTAAGGTTTAGTGGGTTGTAGTAACTTACACAAGAACTACATGACTAGTNAGGAGCAGTGCTGAAGTTTGAGTCCAAGTCTCTCTCCAGTCCTTAAGGGCACCATAGTAAACTCTATCCCCACTGCCAGAACACCGTGGCTGGTGTCTCTGAGGTAAAGATGTCAGTGCAGAACCTTTTTATTTGCTAATTTGTCAACACAGCTGTAAAAGCATTCTAAGGATTGCCTAACCAGNTAGAACACTGAGAGCACAGGTCATTTTGTAACTAATTCCTAAATCCATGGAAGAGATAAATGATGGAAAAGTTCACTGAACTCACTTTAGATACTTGCCAGTGGGAAACTCTAAATTATAATTCTGTTCTAGGTCATAGCCAGTAACTACTTACATAATACTCTTTTGTGGTGTGCGGGGG